>WNNJ02002801.1:0-22746 GCA_012934845.2 Pomphorhynchus laevis
TTGTTTTTCTTTATTCCTATTATTAAATTAAATGTTTTTAATTAAATACTGTATTGCTTTTTCTTGAAGAATTCCTCTCTGTCTTTCGCTGTCAGACGGGAAGACATCGCGTGCGATTCCATATATATAGTATCGATACGGAAGACACGTAGCTATGTGGGTAATAGCTGTGATGTCAGAAAAGGAAGAAACAAGCAAAAAAGGAGAGATAAGACAGTGATTCTACCAGCGACTTGGTATGCCGGCCGGGTTAGACGCAGTGGGTATCCATTCAATTGGAGTACCATGCATGTCCTGTAAGAAAAGGTTACCCATTGGTACCGTTTTCGCTCTCCCTTCGATGACAGAATGATAGACACTTTTGTTATTGGTATATATCTTAGCGTCTGAGTATAGCTTGTGGCCACACCAGGCGGCTAATAGCTCAGCCTCAAAGATTGGAAGTTCATATTGTAAGCATATGTGTATAACTTCCCCTCAGGACCAACAATCCCAATTTGATCTTGGTAGCATCCACAAAGACTTTTCCGTGACATGCTAGGCGTGGTCTTGGCAGTATCAGGGCTGCTTATCTATGAGCCACTCCAGAAACAAGGATTGCCAATGTTCACCCTGGTAAAGGAGCTTATGCGCTGTGGAAAATAAAGGCAGATAGTTATTTATCAGTCCTCTCGAACGCATCCCTTGGCGACTATGTATATAGGTGATTTCAGAATCCTTAGATACGCCACAGCCTCGCTAAAACGACATAGCGCATCTGAGGTAATCTGAACCCCTTTGGTCGACCAAATACTTCCCAAAAAAGTTAATTCTTTGCGGGGGCGTAGGATGCACTTCTCTAGATTTAGAGAGATTTCCACTTTTACAGAGAGCAAGAAGCTTACGGACTGCTAAAGCTAATTTGGCCTTAGCGTAGTGTGAAATGATCATATCATCAATATGAGTACAAGCTTCAACCTCTTGTTTTCGAGCAAAATGAGTAATGGCATTGCCAATCATTTGTGCTCAGAAAGGGGCCCCAAGGTATACCGAAAGGAACAACCTTATAATGGTAGTAGATACCATTGTATTCAAAAGCTGTTTTTATCCAATCGGAAGGGCAAAGTGGTATCTGGTAGAACATTGATTTGAAATCAATCTTCACATGCCAGAATCTACACACAACATGTTCTCTATCTCAGACCTGATATATAGAGGACAGATAGAAATCTGGGGTTTTACACCCATCCCATATCCGCCTATCATATATCAACATGTAAGAGTCCTTCTTAGGTATTAAGAAGACTCTAGAACAGTATTGTGTTTTAGTCCTCCGTGGTAAAGGAGCTGTTATGCCATTTTTGATGCGATACTGTATGGCTTTTGTAAGTGCAGGACTTACGTTTGATCGCCATCGGCGCCAACTAACCGGCATGACTTCAATCCGTACTCCTTGGCGGACGATTGAGCGTACATGCTTAGGTGCCTGACTTTATTCTAAAAGTCGAGGTATGTTGGCCACATCAGAAACCTCGGGATGTCGTTGGTACGATGAAGATCGTAGCCTGACAATTTCTCCTAACAAATATCCAAGATCAATGTTTTCCAGTTCACGTTCGATGAACATTTCCTGGTACGCAAGGACAACTGATGTTGGGTTTTGTTGAATAGTCAACCTTCTTTTCATCAAGAGTATGAGATTCCGTTGTAGAACTGCATACTCGTCCTCTCCTGATATTTGATACGCAATTTCTCAATATTTATGAAATCAATATGTAATGATAATATTAGAAACATTATAGAAACTGTTAGCAATCGCAAAAGTTTTAATTTTGGTAAAATAAATGAACATATATGCACGCATAATCTAGAATTAATCGAAAACAATGAATTAAGGGAAATGCTATCAAAATGGTATAAATATAGATTAAATAATAATAACAATGGAAATAAAATTTACAATTCGTGATATAATGACTTGAATACTTACTTTGGTAAGCTGATTAATATTAAAAGCTTAAATACATCAAAGATAAACATTTGGAAAACATATATATTTTAGAAAAAATTAGAAAGCAAATGAAAATAACAAACAATTATAAATGGAAAGATAAAATTAATAAAATAGAAAAATCTTGAAATAAACATAAAAAATCTTAATAATAGACTTTTTATATTACTAATATCTTTAATTTAATAATCCAGAACATTTATTCAAATGAGTTTAACCGTAAAACAAATGAAATGATTTAAACGTAAACGCAACATATGAATGTTGTGATTTAAGTTTAGAAACAATTATTACAAGTCACTGTTCTATAATTGATAAAAAGGGTATAAAGGTTGAATCAGATAATAAAACTATACCTATATTATATTGGAATCCAAAATTACATAAAAATCCAATAAAACCTAGGTTCATATGTAGTGCGTTTAAATGTACATTAAAACCACTTTCTGTCTATATGAATAAAATACTTAAAGTAATTAAAGCACACTTTAAAAAATATTGCAAGGTAATCGAAATTAATACTGGTATAAAACACTATTTCAGTATTAATTCTACAAAAGAATTTTTATAACACACAAAAGGAATAAATTTTCAGAATATAAATTCGTACGATTTTAGTACGCTTTTTACAAATCTAGATTTAGTAGATATTAAAGAATCGTTAGTAAAATTAATTAATCTTATATTCGGAAAAAGATATACATATATATGTTATAATAATTATAACGCATATCTAAGAAAAATTAAGCCATCAAATAAATATAAATATATGGATAAAATTGAATTAATAGAATCCTTAAATATTTTAATAAATCAAAATTATTTAAAGGTAGGGACATCTATATTTAGACAAATAAAATGTGTTCCAATGGGTGGTAATAGTAGCCCAATTATAACTGACTTATAGAATATGAATTTGTTCATAACTGTTTAAAACGTAAGTCTTAAATATATAAAGATATGAAATATATGCTCCGACCAACCTAACAAAAGACATGAATATATCTAGATATGAGCATATTAACATCTATAACGACTATTATTAATTTATATCGATTGTGATAATAATTATCGATTGAAATATATGCTTCGATATGTGTATTTAACTCTAACAATTTTTATTCAATAAGCAAACGAATTTATTCAGGCAGCATATATTAATAAAACCAATATTAATGATAAAGAAGGTGTATATCTAGATATGAACATTAAATTAACATTAACTAAAACTACTATTAATTTATATCGTAAAGATGACATATTTAAATTTACAAGAAACATATTTTTGCATGAGCATTCACGCATACCATATAATATAAAATATAATACATTAAATAATGAAATTTTAAGAATTGCAACAATATGTAATGATATTGGCTTTCTTCAAAATCATTTAAATAATTTAATAGATACATATTTTAAACTAGGTTACTATAAAAATAACATCAAAGCAGAAAATAGTAAAATATATAAATCAACACAATAATATAAAGAATAAATTTAAACTCTTAAGTGGCAAATTTTTATGGATGGATAATAAATAATATACTTTGCATTAGAATAAGATACTAGATAGTTATTTCAGAGGAAATACATCATTAGCATGTATTTGGCCCCGCTGCTATAATTTTGCATGTAATATGCTAATGATATTGACTTTCTTTAAAAGGATTTAAATAATTTAATAGAGACATATTTTAAAAAATATTTAAAAAATAAAATCAAACAGAAAGTCTTAAAATATGTAAATTATTTATTATTAAAAATAAATTTAAACTCTTAAGTGGAAATTAATTATGGATGATAACTAATGTACTCTGTATAGATGAATAAGATGCACTAGATAATTTAATTTCACAAGAGGAAATACATAGTAAGCAAAAATACATGTATTTTTGGTCGCTGATTATTTGGGTCGAGGAATAGTAGCCGAAACCTGATAACATAGCAGTTCAAATTGATGCCATATAATCCTTATTCTGATACATCGCGAATTATTAATTAGTCAATTCATAAAAATTGACTTTTAATTTTAAATTATAACCTTTTAACTATTTTCCAATGAAATTCCATATGACATGCGGCATCGTTTAGCGGCATCCTTTGTCGATGATCTCGTCGATATTCATAATGATAAATTTATTTCTAACTAGTAAGCAATTTAGTCTAGTCTATAAGACGTTACGCCAACAATTGAAAATTATAGGTTCAAATCTGAAGGTGTAATTAAGGTTAATTTGGGAGCTACGGCGGTAAACAGCTTTATACGAGTTCGGGTGTACAATTGACCGTTGGTAACGGACGAATCAATACCAATATGTCAGGTTAAAATCGGGCAATGTTATCAGTCAGTTGTATGGAATTAAGTCATAATTAGGTGGTACCGTGTCTGGTATCAAATGCGAAATCACTTGTGTGTAGCAAGAAAAGCTAAAATAGTAGAAATTTCCCACAATAAGGATCACAAGCAGCACAGACTCAAATATTCATAGTTTTATGTTATAAATAGATATTGCTGGACTTATTTTATTTAGAATAAAGCAGTTTTTTTAATTTTAATTAATTTGAGTATAAGCTAAAAGAAGATATAAATTAATGTAGATTTTAACTAATAAAGAAGGCACCGATATTAACAATAATAAGTAACGAAAAGATATAAGTTAAAGAATATAAAAATTCGTGTTGTTACCGACTACCTTTGCAAGCATTAAGTTATTTATTTGATGTATGAATTAAATAAATAAATTTAAATAAATTAAATTTATGTATTATATTATAAAAGTAATTAAAGTTTATTAAGATAAAATGATTAAATTTAATGATTAAATCATTAAATTAATTATTTATGAACTGATATTTCAGTACTCATTTAATAGTGTAAATGATTACATTGGTCTATGATCGAATAAAAAATAAAAATTATCTACTTTGCTAGTCTTTTTAAGTATAAATTAGACTCAGTACGCTGATTAGAATTACTTATAAATAATTTTATCTTTTTGATAAAACAAATTATTTGTGATGTTAAGAATAAAACAATTTTTAAAAACGTTTAACAATTATTTAAAAATTTTAAAATTTTTTAACAATTTCTGTTAAAATACATTTTTTATGTATTTCTGCAATTATTAATTATAAAAAGCTTGGCATTTTGTTATTACATAATTTCATCATCACGTATTTTCTTTTAGATGTTGTGTAGCCGATCATATAAAGTAGGATCAATATATAGCCGGTTGTTATTTTTGTTTTTTTTACTGTTTATCTCCTTTATTCTAATAAAGGCTTAAAGGTTTAATAAGCGGTGGACTTTTGCCAGTAGAGAACGCACCAATTTGGATGAATATATATGAAAGATGCCCACCATCAAGGGAGCCTATTTACAGGGCAACTCGTTATGGTGATAAACTCGATCCGATCACAGTAACCGATCCTCCAAACATAATCTATGTGGAGGATGTGTATCGAGCGTAAGTATTAGATAGTAATTATTTAGTGTTTGTGATGATGATTTGTCAGGAGATTTTTCAAACGATTCGAACAAGATGATGTCATTGATCTGAGTTCCTCTGAACCAGCATTATCTCAGCGGTAAAAATGACGTTTATTTTAAATTTCAAATTTTGATTTTAACTTGATTTAAATTATAAAAAATCTAAAAACAATTATTAATTTTATAATTTAATTAATTTTGATTTAGCATTATTGTTTTGTTTATTTTATATTTATATTAAATACGTATACTCAGTTAGCTGATTTGATTTATTTTAAAAATATTATTTTAACAATAATATTCTTCTTTTGGCATGATTTGTACATAGGAAACAAGAAATTATAAGGAAAGTTCATATCAATAGTTTTTGCTATCATCATATTAGTGATTCGCACTGATGATAGCAGAAACTACATGATTTTCATTTTTGCAATAAATAATTTTTTTCTCTCTCTAAAAGTAGCGTATTTTATGGGCTGTTTACCGTATTTTATATGCATATGTCTTAATTACTATATTTAACTCATAGGAAACGAATTAACTCAACATTTTTTAATATAAAAATTAAGTATTTTTTATAAGACTTTAAAATTATAAAACTTTATTATTTAGTTAGACTTAATAAACTGTATTACGCGTTATGGTAATTCATAAAATAACATTATTTTTTAAAAATTATTAATTTAAAGTGTTATAAATTGTTCATAAATTGTTTTATTTATATAAATATATAAATTAAAAATTAAAAACAAGGTTTATTGATTACATGTTTTTAAAAAATAAAGAAATACTAATTAGATTTATCATATCTACCGTATTAGCGATTGTAATATCTACTATTACAATATTTGGAGTGATTTGCTTTTGCTACTCGACACCGCGATTATCGAGCAAATGCCATGCTGTTCTACACTCTATCGTTTAAATGCAACGTTTAGCTTTTTAAGAATAAAGAAGTTAAATATTGTAACAATATTGTAATAATATTATAATAATTGTAAAATTATTATTAAATATAGATTTTATACCAGAAAAGTTTTAGAAGAAAACTTTGGCTTTCACAAAAATATTATCGAATAATGCATTAATTAATAGTTTATTAATTATTAATAAATTAAACAATAATTAATAATCAACATTGTAATGTCGATTTAATATATTTAAAATTTATGCTAAAAAATAAGCGAATGTAATGACATTGATTTCAATTTTATTTCTGATTAGAACTGGGAATGTGTAATGTAAATTATGATATCAGGATTTTAAATATAAAGTCTGTAGACTGCGCTATATCCGGAATTTGATATTTAGGTTTATTGAATACTTTGACAGTGTGAAACGATCTCTGGATGATTGGGAAATGTTCGATAGGTGCGCTGAACATTTCCAGGGAAAGCCGTATTCACTTCGACTTAATTCAGCAGTAAGTTATTTATATTATTTTAAATGAACTAGAGATTTGCTGATTGACAGTCCAATTGAATCATATCCAATTCTATCTTATGTTTTGTTTTAATTTTAAGTTATAAAAATGCAATGTTTGTAACAAATACATTGTAGCAAATACATTTTATCCGATACGACAAGAGAGTAAGCAAAAGCTAATTCGAATAATCAATTTTATAATCAATTTTTTGAGAGGTTGCCCAACTCACATTTTTATGAAAGGTAGCGGTTACCCAACTCATATTATTTTCATATGCCATATTATATTCAATTGTAAATCAATTTTCATCTGTAATTGTGCATTCTTGATATGCTCACTGAAATCACATTTTTCAGTCTATGGTTTGTTGTACTAACTCTAACGATATCTCATAATCAATTGCATCTCTCACTAAGAAAATTTTCTTGTTCTTGCAATTTCGCTGTTTAATGATGAAATTTTCACTGATTAATTTTAAATTGTAAAATTAACAATTAAAATTAAATTAAAATTATTTAATTTTTAAATAATTAAAAAATTATTAAAAAATTAATAATTTAAAAATTATTTAAAAGTTGTAAAATTTTAATGATAAAAAATGCTGTGATACTTGATGATAAAAGAGCTAATTCAACATGGAATATAAATTTTATTTTAATAAATATTAATCTAAAATATTTTCAAAGAAATATTTTTATATTCGAGTATATATGATAATACTATACTATATATATACTCGAATATATATACTGTTAACATAATATATATGTTAACATATATATAATTAACATATATATTATGTTAATATATATGTTAATTATATATATTAATATATAATTAACATATATATTCGAGTATATACGAGTAAATATACCGTTTTCGTTAGTTCCCTTTGTATTACCACAAATAACTGCTAGATTTGATAATTCTACAGATTTTTCATCTGCAAAATCAATTAAAGCAATAATCAAAATTATAGATAAAGTATTAGTTTCCTTCAATATTAAACAAATGTAAACGATTTAATTAAACGATAAAAATAAATGTATAACTTATGTTTAATTATTTTCTCATTTTTTATATTTAAATAAGAGATAATTATTTAATAAATAAAAATTAATTCAAAGATAGCGTTATGCCTCTCGAATGGATATTACTTAGACCTTTTTATTTTCCAAGATGTCATTTTCATTAAAATATATTTCACCTTAATCTTTCAAGTAACATTTACTTCTAAATTTAATTCAAAATAATGATGCATTTCTGTTTATTCTTTACTTGTTTTAGATTCGTCGTAGTATTCAAGAAAATATCGAACCAATTGAATAAATGTAAAAGTATTAAAATTTTTCTTAAGTTATGCTTTAACTGTTTAATTGAAAATTATATTTAATTGATCTTACATATTTTTAGAATTAAGGAAACATTGACAGGCCTTAATGTTTAATTAAGGAAACAGATGCATAATTAATTAAGGAAGCTAATCAACGTTTTTGTTTGCTTTGATAACTAATAAATTAATTAATTTATTAAGGATACAAATCAAGTTCAATTTAATTAAAGAAAACAAATCAACATGCGATTATGTTCTTTGAATTTTTTGAATTTTCGATAATAAAAGTAAAAATAAAAAGTAAAAAAATATAAAGTAAAAGAATTTAATTTTCATTATTAAATATCCACTAAGTTTAAACTAAAAACAATTTTATTAAATAATCCATTTTAAATATTATTATAATGTAATTATTATAATGTAATATTATTATAATATTTTTATATTATAATGTAATTAAATATCTTAGATATACGTTTTAATATATTTGTTATCCGAAAATCCTCAAGCAATAGGCTAATGTACCGTTTATTTTATTAACGATTGTATTAAACGTAATGTAATAACCTCCTTTCTTCTCTGTTGTGATATTTAGCAACAATACAATGACCTGGTTTTTATTTTTCTGACAATTCGAGCAAAAAACATAAACAAAAAGGCAAAGGTTCGATCGATGCTTCGAACTGCTATCGATATATCACGATACTAATATTAACCGCTTATTCGCAAGTCAGATATTGACTTACTAATAGACACAACTTTATGATAAATCGTTGTGGAAGATCGTTTGATGAATTTGTGGGCATTGTAAAGCGTGTAAATCACATATGGGCAACTGGCGAACCGCGTGACGGATTCGGCCCGACGATTAGTTTCATAAGGTTCTCCGCTAGAAGAATAGGCTGTTATTCGTACAATAATTATTACATTTTATAAATTAGTCCGGCGTTTCACGTCAGAACAAGATGAAAATACGGCCCCTATGCGTTCAACTTGACTATTCCTTGTGTAAATCGTAGTTTATTGTCAGATAAACTCAAACTGTATAACGTCGATAGCCAACTTATTGAGCAATACTGCAAGTTAAATAAGTTAACACGGATAAAACCCAATTCGGCGTAGCTTTAACGTCCTGATGATAACATTGGCGAGAGCAAGATGCTGAAAAAATTTGTCTGTTGACGTAGCCTTCAGATGCTTTAAAACCGTGCTACTATCAATAGTGTTGTATGGCCTTCCAGTCATTTTTAATGACTGTCTCTAATTTTAGAAAGTTAGACCAATGCAACCGGTTGTTTATAAAACACATTGTTTAAGTCTCTTGTCTCCTATTTTCTAAAGGTGCTGACAGAAGTTAGCGAAATATCAAATAAAAAATTCCCTCTTTTCTTTGATGCAGCTCTAATAATCTTTTATCAATAATGGATCATTATCAACTATTTAAAAAGATAGTTTTTTACTATCTATTTTCCTATTTGCTAGTCTACAAAAGAAAATTCGAAAGTAAAACATGTCGCTAAAATTTTCATTTGTATAAATCCTGCAAATTTTCATTGCAGGGTATATTTTTTATTGTTTATCTTTTATTTTCAAAAAAAGTATTCGATATTTGGCAAACAAATGCTGAAATTTATTAAAAGTCAAATTACATTATTGTAATCCGGTCACAATTCCGTTTCATTATCGGATGGGTAGAGGGAAACCTGTAGATCATGCTTTGATTAACACATACTCCCCACTGATTATTAAACAGTGTATATGTAGGACAGTACCTTACATTTGAGTAAATCAGATTTTGATTATCATCGTATATACATTGATGGTAGATGTCGCAATGATTCGGATCGTGTACGGACATCATATATCCATTGGATTTTAACCAACTTGCCATAGACTCTTAAAAGGATAATAGGACACAAGTCAATAAAAACAATTAAAAAATGCGTAAAAAATATAATTATATTTCGAGGGCTAATAATATGCAATTATAAAAGAGACATAAATATTAATCAAATTTTTTAAATCATTCAGTATTTAAAATCTAAAATAGTAACAATTATAAAATATTATAATAAATTATAAATTATATTATAATAAATTCGACATTATCAATATTAATATATTTATAATTGCAATATAATTTATAAATGAGATTTGCATTTGTGCTACAAAATGCAACTATCAGAAGTAGTAAATTTAAATATTTAAAATTATTTAAATTTAGTAAATTTAAATTTTTAATTTAAATATTAAAAATTTAAATGTTTTTACATTTATTTAAACTTAAATTGTTAAAAATTTAAAACTAAAAATGGCAAGATATTGAAGCACTAAATTGTAAAAATTACTAAATGTTTACACTTTAATTGATATTTATTAAGAATTTGAGTAACTATTAAAAATGTAATTATTTAATTTCATATCTAACAATATAAATTATATTAAATTATATTATATATTATACATCTTACTTAATTATTTATTCAATAATTAATTTACTCTATTAATAATTAAATATTTAAAAAAATACTCCATATACAATAAAATTTAATATGAAAATATAAATTTCATATGATTACATTTTATAAACAACGTCACACGAAAAACATTAAACACATAACTACCGTTGTGTCTTGGTAATAGCCCATGGGACATTAACATGCTTATGCGAGCATTAAAGTGCTGTCGTTTAATAGATTTCAATGATTGTGGACATTCAAAATCGTCTTTAGAGGGTATATCTTTTTGCAGGCAGCTTTCTAAAATAAAAGGAGACGAATACAAAATTATAATCTTATAATCTTACCAGTGGTGGAAGAATTGGCGTCGACGCCTTTTACACATCTACCATCTCTATCGAACATCATGTTTTTCGGACATGTTAACATAATTGCATTGCTAGTCCCATTCAGTCCACAGCAATAGAATACATTACAGAAGTGCGGATCCAGCATATATTCTAATTCAACATTTTCATCAGCGTTTTCTATTTTGTAATTACATTCTGGCACTATAAACAAATTCAACAAATTCAACAGTTGCTAAAAATAGACTTACAATCGCATCGATTTAAATCAAGATTACTGCTCATCCATCCTTTTAAGCATTTCCCAGGACATCGTCCTGTAATGACGTCACACGAAATTTTATTATCACAATTGCATCGTCCTGTGCATGACGGTATATTCCATGTGCCGTACGGACAACTACTAGCATTTTGATGATTACTATAATCAACTGGTGGACGACTGCCTAGTCGGTTGTAAAATACAGATTTATTTTTCGACGGCACAACTGGTTGAAGATGCTGCTCAGTTGATGAAGCTTGTATGCTATTAAAAACAATATCTACATCGTCGATTATAGTATTATCAGCAAATGTATTGAAATCTACAATCTTAATTTTATCATTTGATGGTTTTTCAATGTAGTAATTATTGTATTCATCATCAATTTGATGATTTAAGTAATGACGATCATCAACAGTATTTGTTTCAACCAGCGCATTGTTTCGATTAGTCTTTGACACGCTTTGAAATCTTCTAAGCGATTGATCAACAACTGATGAATTTGTTGGAGATTGTATCGTAGATTTGATGTATGATTGAGTTGCTGAAAAACGGTGCTTTCGATTCGTATGATGTGACAAACCATCATCTACGATTTTATTTTCTTCCGCTTGATTGACAACATTTTGGCGATTATTGGATGTTTTCGGGAATTGTCGGCCTGTAGGGTGAAGCATTTTCGCAATTTCTCGGTTTTCATGGTGACTTGAATATCGTGCGGGTTGATTAAAGGAAGTAGGACTTGATACGAACGAATGATCAGAATAAATTCGATGACTTTTTGTATTTTCATTTCTACTTTGATACATTGATTTACTGGAGTCTAAAAACCGAATTAAATAACGAATTCATTGTTATTAATTAATAGTTTATTTTATATTATTAATTTCATTTTGTCAAATCAAAATATTTTATGTTTTACAACATAAAATTTTATTTTACATTATAAGATAAAATAACGATATTTAATATGCTAATTTAAAAAGTTTAATATTTTATATTACGATATTTAATAAACTTTGCTAAATATATGAATTACGATATTTAATATGCGTGTAATATAGTGTATGTGATACATATATTATATTTTTTTATATGTAACTCAAAACATCATTTTGGATGTCTTGTACGTAATATATGATGACATATATATAGTATAATATGATATTTTATTTTATATTATAGTGTATAATATTATATAATATTAATATCATATACAGAACTGTTTGTGGACTATAAAATATGCAAACTAGATATGATAGTGGATTTAGCAAGGCAGGGATTTAATGACACTTTCTGTTAGTACTTATAATATTATATATTTAATATTTTGTGAAATATTGAAGTTAAATTAAAAATAAACTTTTATGTAATGAATCTTTATTATTAATCTTTTTTATTTTTTATTAAAAAATAAAAAGATTAATTTTATAATAACAAATGGTATTTGCTGGCATATTCATCATATTCACTATTGTATTTAAAGGGTATTTGCTGGCAGGATAGAGCAATACTTATAGTTGTAAACTAATTACGTAACAATCGAATTGTCGTGGACTAAACTTTTGTAAAATCTGAATAAAACGTTTTGCTTTTAAAGTTTCTTAAAGAAGCATAATTTATCTTCATTAATTAATAAACCATATTTGTTCGGGGATGGTACAAAGTGAGCACCTTAATATTTAAAGTCATTTCGTTTTTAGAAAACACCATTTGTAACAAAGACCGGCGTTTTAAATAATTTTACTTTACTCACTATCAACAAGTAGTTGATAATACGACTGGTCATTTAAATACATCTAACAATCACAAATACAAATCACAGGTTTATAAGAATACACTCAAAATGAACTAAATTATTGCTAAATCAATAAAATAATAACTATAAAAAATAATTATTTTGTCATCTTGCCAGCTATTTTAAAGAATTGTTATTCAAAATATTCATTAACTTAAATATATTTAATAACGTTAGAAATACAAATCACAAGTTATAAATTATTATCGTTTAAATAAATTATCACTCATAGTAAAACTAAACGTGAAATTATACCTAGACATGGCACAATATGGCTGATATATCCACTAACGTAACACATTTTTCTGCAATTATCTCCGTAATGAAAAGGAGGACATGCTACAAATTATTTAAATGATATTAGCTTTAAGATTATAAAAGCAAAAATTCCTACATTTAAAATTGAGTATATCAATCCAGCTCGGTGTAGTGCTTGATATTTGTTTTGATGATACAGTAACATAAACGTCATCTGAAGAAACACTTAATGTAGATGTGTGTAGATTAACATCGCATATGTTTAAATCAATGCATTAAAATAAGAAACAAAATTTGAAACGCAAAATTTTTATGGATTTATGATAAATAATATGCTTTGTATTAGAATAAGATACGCTATTTCATAAGAGGAAATACGTCATTAGCATGTATTTGTTCCGCTGCTATGTTGGGTCGAGGAATATGAGCCGAAATCTGATTATAAAGCAGTTCATTCTGATAATCTTTGATTTTTATTAAAATACATCGTCTCTCGTTTATTAGTCAATTAATAGCAATTGACCTTTTTTAATGTCAATTTAAAATTTTAACTTGATATAAGGAACTAATCCTTATTTTGATACATTGTCCATTATTTATTAGTCAATTAATAACACTTGACTTTTATTTTAAATATGAATTTTAAATTTTAACTTGATATAAGTTTTATAATATCTTATATAACAATTATTTATTATTTATAATTATTTATTATTTAATTATCTATTTTTTGTCATTTAGCTACTCAATTAGCTGATATCCCTTTTTATCATTTTTAATTTATAAATTATCTAATATACGTAGACTCAGTAAATTCATATTAGTAAATTCATAAAAATTGACTTTCATTTCAAGTTTTAATAATACATTTTAACATTATATAAATATAAGTTGTATAAAATCATATAAATTTTTATTATTTATAATTATTTATATTTATTTATAAAATACTCAGTTCGCTTATTTGATTTGCCACGTGAATTCTTATTCAATAACAAATTTTTTTCTTAATAAAAGAATAAATTTGTAGCCGTATTCTTAATAAAACCAATAGTATGAAATAGTAATAATTATGATCAGTAACGACGATCAGTAAAATTATATTGATGATAAAGCTTACTAGTTTTTAAGCTTTTTAGAATATGAATTTGTTCATAACTGTGTAAAAACTAAATCTAAACAATATAAATATATGAAATATATGTTTCGATACATTGATGATATATGTGTATCAGATTATTAGATTTTAATAATCTGATTTTAATAATCTGATAATCTAAAATTATTAGATTTTATTATTTCTTTATAAAAGAATCTAATATAAGTGAATATAAATATATGGATAAAATTGAATTAATAGAATCCTTAAATATCTTAATAAATCAAAATTATTTAAAAGTAGGGACATCTATATTTAGACAAGTAAAAGGTGTTCCAATGGGTGGTAATAGTAGCCCAATTATAGCTGACTTGTTTTTAAGCTTTATAGAATATGAATTTGTTCATAACTGTGTAAAAACTAAATCTAAACTATATAAATATATGAAATATATGTTTCGACACATTGATGATATATGTGTATTTAATTCTAATAATTTTTATTCAATTAGTGAACACATTTATCCAGAAAGCCTCATTCTTGATAAATCTAATATTAATGATAAAGAAGGTTCACATCTAGATAATAACATTAAATTAACATTAACTAAAACTACTATTAATTTATATCGTAAAGATGACATATTTAAATTTACAAGAAACATATTTTTGCATGAGCATTCATGCATCCGGTGTAATATGCTAATGATATTGACTTCAAAATGATTTAAATAATTTAATAGAGTAATTTAATTATTTAATTATTTAAATTAATAATTTTTTCTAAACTACTTTTATCACCAAATAGAAGATAGTGAAATATATAAAGAAGGTGTATATCTAGATATGAGCATTAAATTAAAATTAACTAAAACTACTATTAATTTATATCGTAAAGATGACATTCAAATTTATAAGAAATATAATTTTGCATGAGCATTCATGCATATCATATAATTATTTATTTATTATTATTTATAACTATACTTAGTTATCTGATTCAATAATAACATAATATATGACAATTTATCAAACAGATACTCGATATGTGAGTATCTGTTCAAATTAAATAAATTTACGATAATTCCAACTAAATTTGCATTGATAAATTTAAACAAATTTAAATTTAACAAATTTAATCATCATATTCATTCAGAAATGAATAAAAATTGAAATTCAATTTGAAAATGTAGGTTGTGTTGTATATTTAGCAGTCGTGGTTAATAAGCTATTTCTAATAAATACTTACCTATTGCTTGAATCAAAAGTGTGAGAGGTTTTGATTTTATAGCACTGAATTTGTACTCGTATCTGCTTGCAGATGGATATTTAAAATGTCCAAAATATAAATTCGTTGGTACACTAACTTTGATCTAAATAATAAAAATATCAATAAGCGAAAATGCGGTTTACTTGGAGTTCAAGCCTAAGTAAAAAATATAAAAAGTATTGAACTATAGAAAGTATTACAATTTATTAAAATCTCAAATTTAAAAGTCAGTTTTCTAGTCAAAAAGTCAGTGGAGTTTGTAAAGTGTTTACAAAACATGACGTATAATTAACTTATTCACAAATTAGTTTTCTAGACCAAAAGTCCGCTTTATTATACTTTTTATTTATTTGAATATTTAATGGTTAATAGAGTTCTAAATGTTCTCCAATTGATTTTAATTTATTTATCATCAGTGGAGCTTTTACAAAACATGACGTATAATTAACTTATTCACAAATTAGATAAATCGCTAAATAATTAATTACTAATAATTAATTCTAAAAAATTAATTAATAAACAATATAGTTTCCATTTAATAAACTTACAATTGAGATGCATATACTAACCCACACAATTGATACTTTCACTATTGCTGCTACTTTCAATGACACTGAAGCCGATGATATGGAGGGCTCGTACGGTAATGGAAAAAATTTATTTTTAAAGTAAAAATATATTTTTTCTTTCATCCTTATTAAAGTTGTATTTATTATATTCGATCACTTCATTAAATTAAACGCGTGTTGTGAATGATGAGCTCTGAACCGATAAAAAAATATTTATCAATGACGTGTGATTACATGCCTATAACACTTATGGATAAGTAAATTAGTACAACATTGACAACCTTGTAAAAGGTAAAAGCATTGAAAAATTTAAGGCTGAAAATATAAACTTGACCATAACTTATAAGTTACAAGTTATAAACTTGTAACTTTGTAACTTACAAGTTACAAACTAACTTGAAATTATTTATAACAAGTCAGGCAATATGGCGAGCCTATGCAACGCCTAAATTGCGGAATTAGATAGATAATCTCATCGCATTCATATGTTGCATATTATGCGGAGAAAACTTTACAATTTGCACACCTTTGATAAATTAATCGATTTTTGATATGGTAGGAGCTAGCATTTTTATACTTTAGTTGTATAAATATATATTCAGTATATATATAGCTTGACTGTATACAGTCAAAGTATAATGTTTATACTTTGACTGTATATATAATTAATTTATAACTTAAATTATTTTATGTTTATTATTCTATTTCGCCAGCTGCTGCTGGCGGAATAGAAACTAGCTGTTGCAATCAAACAAAACACAAACAGTATGTTCCTATTTAACATTTTGTTCAAAATTAATGAAACAAAAAGAAAACTTAATATTGCCAATTTTAAAGATCATTAGCGAACAAATAAAATTTAAAACATTTATTCGATATTACGACATCACGTTAATATCATTTTCAAAAATCCGCGAAATTGCAAATGTTATAAATAATTTTGTAATTGCTTCATTTATAATTTATTTTCTGGCTAAACAATCTCGTTCGTAATAAGAAATTTATATTTTGCTAATTTTTTAAATATTTATTTTTTGAATTTTTGGGCAAAATCAATAAAGTCGTAATTTATTTTTATATTCCGCTATTTTTATGATTTGCAATCAGAAACAAATTGAAACATTAAAAAATTAGAAAAATGGATAAAAATCAGTTAAAGAAATTGCTAAACAAATTCTTGGTAATATTATCGAAGTTAATAATTGCAATGTCAATGGAGTAATAATGCTATCGGAGTTCATAAAATTAACTCCGATAAAATTAATTATATTATCGGAGTTAATAATGAATTGTTGAAATTTAGAGAAACGTTTTTATTTTCGGATTAAATTAGAACTTAATATGAGGAGTTAGGGGCCGAAACCTGATAGCATAGCAGTTCCTCCTGATGAACTCTAATTCTTATTCTGAGACAACGTATGTTATTTATTAGTCAATTCATAAAAATGACTTTTTAAATTTCAATTTTTTATTTTAACTTGATTTAAATTATAAAAAATCTTATAACAATTATTTATTTTATTATTTAATTATTAAATTTTGATTTAGCATTATTATGTTTTGTTTATTTTATAATTATATTAAATTCGTAGACTCAGTTAGCTGATTTGATTTAATTATTTCCGTTGAAACTTACCTGTATAATCAATGGAATGTTAGACGTTTTACCAGCATGAATTACTACTCTCTGTACGTTATTACATAAAGTAAAATTTTGCTGATTTTGTTTAATCACCATATGTTCTAAACAAAACGGTCTATTATAAATTGAGTATATTTTTTCATAATACCGCGTTGAATAATATTAACAAGGGGCAGGCTTAGATCAGTCAGTAGATCGACTCCAACATATCCAAACGATGTTCCGGGCGAAGTCGCAATTTTACTTAATTGGCAAATATCAACATTTCTATCAATGGGAATCGTATATATCGTATTATGACAGGACAATATTTGTCGGCTATAATTAATTGTAGAGTCTAAATTAATATCATCGCCATCTGCAATTAGCAGCACTACGAAATTCTTTTCATTGATGTTTTCGAGCTGGCACTTGTCGTTCCTCGTTCTACTTAACATATGATATATAGATTCAAATGCGTCAACAAATCGATAATATGGTTCTTCTAATTGTAAAGCTGCGTTAGTCACTGTTAATGCTGGTTTCAATCGGATTATGATGACGTCATTGCCATGGATTTGTTTTAATGAATTCTCAAAGTTGTCAACATACTGCTTGGCATCTGTGTTTTGGTCATTTGTTGCGCGTATTAATAACAGTCGCATACTGTTCATACATCCTATATGCAAATAAGTTTTCTAATCTTTTAAAAATTAAAAAGCTTACCTAAATCCAAAGACATTGAAGTTGGCACGCGAGTGGTACAGTTAGCACACCAGTCGACAACCCGCTTAAAATCAGTGACTTTTGTCGAAGTTTCCACATGGTTGCTTATAATTTCGGATGCTGTTAGAGCTAAATTTTGACAATTAGTTCACTGTTTGCTACAGTGAATTGCGATTTATCACGTTTCATGAATTAAAATTTCCAATTTAAATAAATTTTTACATTTGCAAATTAAAATATAAATATCGTTGTCAATATTCAAGTATTGATTCGATTTTTATGTTATTCAGTAATATTCAAAGTATATCATTATAATACATTATATAATATATAAATATAATAAAATACATTAATTTATGTTATATATTTATGAAAGATTAATAAAAGATTGTCTTTGTTATTAATACTTAAAATTTAACAAAGAAACTTCAAAAATTAATTGATTTTTCAATTAACGTTATTATTAATTAAGTATTAATTATATAATTATTAATTATATTAATTCAATTATATATAATTAAAAATACACAATAGTTTTGATTATGTACATAGAAAATCATAAAAAATATTACAAATAGCGATATTAATAGGCTTTTAGTAAATGACATAAAATGATTTTTTTATTTAATATAATTTCATTCTTGAATAATGTCATCGAAAAATCGAATTTTTGATAATTGATAATTTATAATTTATAATGTGCCAAATATTTTGTTTTATTAAAATAATGTAATATATTTGTAACTTACATCTAAAAGAAACGTAAAAACTTAAATATTTAATAAAAACATAATTTGAATGAGTACCCTGACGTTATGCCATGGATCGGACGAATAATTAGAGTCATATATCAATTTATATAATCTATATATAATTTATATAAATATTATATAAATAATATTATAAATATTATAATATTATAAATATTATAACCATTATATGTAAACATATAACAGTATGTTTGTAAACAGATACACATAAAATCAAAAATTTGTCTGAAACTATTATTGTCATCTGTTAACTGATTTCTGTTATCTGTTAAGAGAAATCGTTATCAGACAAATAATACATATTATCTAATATATATCTAAT
The DNA here is from genome assembly GCA_012934845.2 of Pomphorhynchus laevis. Lineage (NCBI taxonomy): Eukaryota > Metazoa > Acanthocephala > Palaeacanthocephala > Echinorhynchida > Pomphorhynchidae > Pomphorhynchus > Pomphorhynchus laevis. Next base: position 19,743 of record WNNJ02002801.1, read on the forward strand.
ATAATATATAATATATATTGTATAACATATATCTAATATAATATATAATATAATATATATTATATATTATTATATATTGTATATTTTATACTTCGTTAGTACATCCAGTAGTTTGCTGAGGTAACGCGGAACAGGCTGAGTGTGCTGGTTTGAACAGCCACCACTGCCTTTTGTTTATTCGGACAATCCAGATAACGATAACTTCAACAAGGCACACGGCTCAGTAAGCGCACCTTCGCCACTCCCTCTCGATATTTCGCTGATAGCTGATAACGCCGAACGATTCGTCGCATTCCAAATTGTGTGATGCCATCCGTCGCAGCGAAACTTGCTGAACTTATAATGTAGTTGTGTCTCACCCTGACGCAGTGGCAGCCTAGTGGCGAATGATATGGTTCCCCAAGGTAGTGCTTCAAGTTCCAAGTAAAATGAGTTCAACGCATAAAGCGTTATCGTTCACTATAATGCTTTGGGAAGCCTGCTCTGGCTACCACCTGCCAACAATCACACCCATGATAAGATAATCGATCGGAGAGCGAAATCAAATTTGATAGAGAGGCTCATTTCGTCGAAAGATAGCGTAAAAGATAGGGGACAGTGTCCTTAAAGGGGCGCTACAGACATTGTGTTCAGACGCAAATTTTCTGTCCTTCGACACAGGGAGTTGGTGTCCCACATGTCATCGAAGCTGCTATCCACGCTGTGCGAACGTTTTCGCGAGATTCGGTTAATTCCGACTATGCACTGCCTAAGCTGAACTTCCGAAAAGCGTTTAATAGCGTGAATCGCGACGTCGTCCTCGACAGGATTGGGCAAGACATTTCAGCGATTATTTCGTTCGTTGGGTATGTTACAACAAACCAAGTCATCTGTTTTCGGGAACGAAATTATATCATCCAGCGAAGGAGTTCAGCAGGGCGACCTGCTGGATCCACTTGTTATTTTACAGTCAACGACATGGTTCACACGATGAGGTTGTCTTTAAATTTATGGTATCTCGACTATTATGAACTCGGAAAATTAGTCAACACGTTCATATCTGATGTCTCCATCAACTAGAAACTGGGAGCTGATATGGAGATAGTGCTTAACTTCACAAAGTGCGAGATCACCGCAACCGTTGAGTATGTTAATAGATCTAGTATAGACGCTATCCCGGGGTGTAGAAGAGTAGATTATGCAGACGACTATTTGTTGGGCTCCCGATAGGCAACTCCGAGTTTAATATTGACGCTACGCTTGACTAAGCCATAAACGAACTTGCTCGATCCAAGATTCGGTTAAATGAACTACACAGACATGACGCACTATTATTAATCTGTTATTGTTTAACAATTCTGAAATCACTTTTCTGTTGAAAAAAAACATCCTGTTTCCGAAGTGATCGATTACTGTGTTTTTACGAAAACGTGCGGTCTATTTTTGTGCGAGATCTTAAATGTCAAGCTGCAGGATGAAACGTGGAGACAGGCTACTTTCCAGATTAGTTCGGTGGGCTGGGAATCTGCCAGGCCTAAGATATAGCGATCACTGCTTACTGTTCTTCGGTAATGATTTGATTCGGAGACTACTTCTTCGAATTAGTCTTGCCTATTTAACTTCGCAAAACGACGATTACAACGATGCTACCGTCCATTGGGTGGCTGAGTATAGAGCCTTCACTCAATTGGATCCGTCTATCCAAACATAATAAAACGTGGAATTTTACAGAGCGATTTACGACCGTTTACTACGGGACGCCGATACACCAGAAACGCGTAGTATGTTGTTGGTTGTGCCGCCGGAGGGTTTGCGCATTCCTGGAGGTGTTGCCCAACACCTCCAGGAATGCCACAGTTCCCAACTGTTGGCATTCGTATTGATTATCAATCTTTGTCGATAACGGTAGAACTGAGACTAGGGGTCCTCTCAAGACAATCCTTTACTTGCATCTGCAATCAAGAGGTGAGTCGCGGAAGTATGCACCCGCTGGATTGCCGTCACACCGGAGTAAACGAAATAATTCTGATGGCTTTCACAGGAGCAGGCTTCCTTCAAGGTTAAAACTCTATTGACATCTCAATGATTGATGGAAAGCCCCAGATGGAGCGACTCTCATCCCGTGACAATCCAGCCGTATTCTGATATAGGATTTTACCTGTTCCAATACACTGGGGCTCACCTACCAATCTCGAGCTATAACAGAAGGCAGTGTCGTCGCTAGTGACGCAGAGGCAAGCAAAAGATCAAAATACAGAGATATCGATACCCGCGATTACGAGTTCGTACCAGTGGCGATCGAGACGCTTTGTACTGTGAGCTCAAGCGCAGCTCGTTCCTCGGGGCGCTATAGGCTGGTTCGGATGACTGGCGACAAGCAAACTTCATCTTGGATCATACAGCAAATGAATGCGACGATTGCACGAGGCAACGCCGCCTGATTAACCGAGGCCGATCAAGACTGATCATTGTCCATCTTCTGAATTTCATAGTTATAAGTTATATTTATTGGTGTTTTTCAATAATCTTTCTTAAAAAATAAAAGATTAATTATTTAAAGAAATTATTTTTTAGAAATAAAAATATTTATAAATTATTTTATTATTTAAAAAATAGCAGAATCACCAAAACGGTTTATCACATCTAATAAACCATTGAACTCCCATATTTGTCATAGCAATTAAAACAATTTTAATCCACATAAATCATTGAATAATTAATAAATAATAATATAAACATAAATAATAAAATAATATAGAATATATTATTTTAATGTTTAATAGATATAATAGTTATATTTAATTATTGTTATATTCAATAATTTATAATTATCATTTTTATTAATAATATTAAATTATTATTCATATTAATAAATAACAATTAAAACATAAAAATTAATATTTCACATAAAAGCAAATATATTCTACTACGCATGTAATATTATATTGCCGTCAAATAATGAAATTTATAAAAAAAATTAAAACAATAATTAGTTTATAATATTTATTTTTAATAATTAATTGAT
>WNNJ02002802.1:0-38705 GCA_012934845.2 Pomphorhynchus laevis
TTATAACTAATCATTTTTATTTTTAATTTATAAATAGTATAAAATACAAATACTCAGTTATTTGATCTTTTCATCCAAATACGATAATTTTAAATTAATAATAAATAATTATTATTAATAATTAATAAATTATTAATGATAATAATGAAACAAGTGGTATTTATGTAGATATGGACATTAATACTAAATATACATAATATTAATTTATTGGTGAATTCATAAAAATTGACTTTATTTTAAATTTCAATATTAAACTTTAACTTGATATAAATATAAATTGTATTAAATCTTACTCATTTATTATTTATAATTATTCATTTTTATAAAATACAAAGACTCAGTTATTTGATATTTTTATCACGATAATTTTAAAACTAATAATAAATAATTATTAATATTAATATTAATAATTATTTATATTGATATTTTCGGTTATATGCACACTGTTGTATTAAAATTTACATAGACAGACTAATCGTAGTTTTTTGTGCTTATTCAACCGTCATTTTTTCAATTGTCATAATTTTTTGGGATAAACTCTTTTTTTTTGGAAAGTATATAAATTTCAAATTATTTATTCAAGAATTTTATTTATTATGATCGATTTATCGATTAAAGTAAAAAGTTTTGAAAAAAATACTGATTTTTACTAAATTTTGACTAACCTTATGTTTTAAATTGAAAACTCCATAATATTTGTATTAATATTTGTTGGTATTATTTTATTGCATAATGTAATGCATAAGCATAATACAAATCCATTTTTAAGTCGATACGGCCTCAATCTTAAATATGTATATTTGAGATTGAGTACAATAATAGATTACATACAATCTCAAATATGTATATTGTATGTTTTTTTCGTGAGAGCATAGAAGATATCTCAAATTATTGTATATTGATAAGATATATGAAAAATACTTTGAAATAAATTTTTAAGTATCTAACTTTGAAATTTGAAATTAAAATTAAATTTTAAATTTTAATGAAAAAAATTAAGTTTGAAAATTTGAAACCAAAACGCATTTCTCTAAAAAAAATTATACCCCATTCGAAAGAGCACATGAAGATGTACAATAAACAAACTTTTTGCGTAATTTGGACAAAGTGCCTAAAACTGAAAATATCCCATTTTTAAGTCAATACGGCCTCAATCTCAAATTTAAATTAAATTTCATAATTATTGAAAAAAATTACTAAAAATAGTTTCTCACTATAAGTTTGTGACAGTTTTAAAAGCACATTCAATTACGACATTTTGTGCCGAATTTATTCTAAATTTATTTTCGACTTTGATATATTCAAGCACAGGATATTCTCATTTTGAAGTCATATTTGTTTAACTATAAAACCTGGCTAAAACACTCGAGTCCATAGATACTATATTTGTAAACAATTGAACAAAACTATTGTAGAATTAGACGCACGTAATTGTCCTGCAAAATTAACAAGTCTACTTTAATTAAAATAATCTTAATAATGCTTTGATAATTTAACATTTTTTTTATTTTTTCAATTATATTGTGCAATTACATTTGATAATTATTAAATTAAATAAGTATTTTTTAAATATTTGTATTATAATATTTAATACAAATAATAATATTGATATTTTATTATTTTACAGTGGAATCTCGAATTTGATCGAAATATTTTCTGCATTTAGGACCCAAACAATATCAAACCCCTATATTGCTAAGTGATGATGGTATTCCCTGCAAGGCTGCTATTCCAAAATATGCCTTTAACGCAAAGCTAGGAACTTGTTCACCTTATATCTATGATGGGTTTCGTAGTTCACCCAATATATTCGATACTTTAGAAAGATGTAAATATGTATGCATGCCGAGGTAATTTTTTATAAAAATTACTATTAACTAATTGATATTAAATTACTGGTAATAAATTAATATTCAATTATTATTAACTTATTCCTATTAAATTACTATTTAATTAAATATAATTAAATATAGTTATAATATGGTAAAAATATTTACCAGAGATTTCTTATTTTTATTTACATTCAATAAATAATGTTAATTTTTTTTTTTCAACAAAAAAAAATTATTACAAATTAGAGTAAGTATAATGAATGATCAGATTCTAAATTCTCACCGATCGGCAAGGATTTTGTAAGCTCCGGCCCTTTTACTGTACTTTTTAGAGTTATTTCTTTGTGATCGCTGATATTCTTCGCTATCATGTTCATGCGATCCATGAGCGTTGCTGTGACGATTATCTTCCGATTCGGTTGATGTATTCGCGGCCGCGGTGGTGGCGGTTGTAATGAATTCGTTAATTCTTCGAACCATGTTTGAGCAACTCTTCAAAATTGATGCGATATTACTACTTTTATTCGTAATATTTAATTATAATTCAACAAAATTCTAAATAATTCAGTCTACATTTATTATCTCCAAATAGTTTACAAAAACAACTAATCAATGACAATGGAGGCGATCGTCTTAAAATTTTATAAAAAATGATAAATTCTTGAAAATGATTGTATTCTTTTAATTCAATTAATAATAATAATTTAGCATGATTACATTTTGAACTAAATAATTATTTAAGCTGGATCAAAGAAAAGAAGAAATTATTTTTGATATTTCGCTAACCTTTGTTAGAATCTTCAGATAATCTTCAGAGAATCTTGGATAAGTTTGTCAACTTATTTTCCTGCAAAAATATATTTCTTGCAAATTTAAATGCCATCTGTAAGATATAAATCGATAGTACTCTTAATTGGTGTATACCCCTGTATTATCAGTATTTGATTTATTAGGAATAAATTAATATTAATAAAAATTAATTCCTTACCTCTACAGGTAAGGAATCTTTTAACTATGAGCTAATTTATGCTATAATCAAATTTAAACAATTGATCATAGCTTATTTAGTTTAAATTACAAATATAATTAGTAAATAATTATTTAAGCTGGATCAAAGAAAAGAAGAAATTATGTTTGATATTTCGCTAACTAGCATCAGAAAATTACTGAAGATATAATTTTCTGAAGATACTAACATTTTAAACTATTTTGATTGAAATAAAATAAAAACGTTTATCTTATATATGTTTTTTATTCTTTGTTGTTTTAATTATAAACCTTTTAAATCAAAAACACGTTTGAGGAAGCAAAATACATACATATTGACATCAATTATCACGTCTGATTAAAGCTACGAATCAACATATTAAAATTAAATATTGAAAATTCACAACTTCATTTCATTGAATACTAAAATTGTATTTATAAAGACATAATCAATAAAAATTTAATATTTATAAAGATTATAAAGATATTATAGATTATATAGTATTTAATATTTATAATTTTATATATTTGTAAAGACATATTGGTTGATTTAAAATTATAATGAAAAGAGAACATAATCAATCAGTTTATTCTAAAAATATAGGTTCCCAGTTGTTTATTTGATATAGCTTTCATTTGTTTATTTGATATAGTTTTGCGAGATTTATTTTTCAAATTAATTAATTTGCCCTATTTATTTTATTGCTGATAAGGATAGCTTAGCTAAATTACAATTTTTGATAAAAAAAATTAAACTGAATTAAAATTTATTCACATTAAAACTAAATGTTCGAAATTATATTATAATTTCAAATATCAAATTATCGACATTTGTGAGATGGTATTTATTAAATAATTTATGTTTTCATTTAGTGATTTAGACGGGCAATACAATGATATTGACGATGATTTTCAAGATGAACGTATATCCATTTCACAGTATCATCCTAACCATGTAATACAATATCAACCGGATCTGAAGCGACCAGTTAAAGTGGAGCAGCAGCCACAACCGCAGCCACAACCGCAGCAACAACCGCAGCAACAACCGCAGCAACAACTGCAGCAACAACCGCAGCAACAACTGCAGCAACAATCGCAGCAACAACTGCAGCAACAACCGCAGCAACAACTGCAACAACCGCATCAACAGCAGCAGCGACCACATAAAGTTGAACTGCAGCGAACACATCAAGTGGATAATCAGATTCAGCATCAAATGGATAATCAGAGTCCACATCAGATATATCAACAGACGCCTTATGATTCGAATCCATATACGTACGGACAAATGTCTCAGCAATATGGTAATCAAATGCCATACCAAACGGGCTATAATCAATATTTGCCGCAGCAATATTCTCAAGGTTCACCAGATCAATATATGCTACAACAATATTCCCAGTATTCACCATATCAAGCCAATCAATATTTTCCTCAAATGTCAATTGGGCAATTACCTTATAATATGGTCGGGCAGATGCAGCAATATTATCCTACTGCTCTTAGTAGTTTTGGAATGTATTATTGATAAAAGAATAGCATATTAACTGAATAGTAGCATAATAAAATACTCACCGTGAAACCGCAATTCTAGCTTAAAAATGTAGGCTTAACATCTGTCCAAAAACTGAATTTTAGAAAATTATATTCCATTATGAATTCTATTTTGATATTTTAAGGTTAATTTAGGAATCTGATTTGTCAGATTTAAAATTAACAACAATCACTGATATATTATTTCAACTTAACCACAATGAATAGGATCAGATTCCAAATCAATAATATTGCCGTTAATTTATATTGTTTTAAATATACTTTGATCTGACTGCAAATAAAGTAAAAATGATATTTCAGATGATTATTTCAAATGATAATAATAGAGCGTTAATATATTATATATTCTCTCAAAATATCGAAATTTCGAGAAAAAATATTAAAAATTTAAAAATTATATTTCGCTACAATTAACCATAAACGAACAATAAAATACGTTATCAACTGATAGTTGAAACTAGAAAATAACGGTTTAGTAGTATGCAATGAAGACGTGTAAAAAGGGTCCTTTCTTATGTTGTTTCGCCGTTATTAAAATTTATATTCGATGTGGCTGATTTAAGATATCTGAGTTCGAATATATCGAATCAGCAAACTGAGTCTACGTATTTAATATAATTATAAAATAAACAAAACATAATAATGCTAAATCAAAATTTAATAATTAAATAATAAAATTAATAATTGTTTTTAGATTTTCTATAATTTAAATCAAGTTAAAAAAATAAAAAATAAAATTTAAAATAAACGTCATTTTTATGAATTGACTAATAAATAACAGACGTTGTATCAGAATAAGAATTAGAGGTCATCAGGAGGAACTGCTATGCTATCAGGTTTCGGCCCCTAACTCCTCTACCCAACATAGCAGCGGGGCCAAATACATGCTAATGATGTATTTCCTCTGAAATAACTATCTAGTATCTTATTCTAATGCAAAGTATATTATTTATTATCCATCCATAAAAATTTACCACTTAAGAGTTTAAATTTATTCTTTATATTATTGTGTTGATTTATATATTTTACTATTTTCTGCTTGATGTTATTTTTATAGTAACCTAGTTTAAAATATGTATCTATTAAATTATTTAAATGATTTTGAAGAAAGCCAATATCATTACATATTGTTGCAATTCTTAAAATTACGTTATTTAATGTATTGTATTTTATATTATATGGTATGCATGAATGCTCATGCAAAAATATGTTTCTTGTAAATTTAAATATGTCATCTTTACGATATAAATTTAAAGTAGTTTTAATTGATGTTAATTTAATGTTCATATCTAGATATATACCTTCTTTATCATTAATATTGGTTTTATTAAGAATGTGGCTACCTGGATGAATTTGTTAGCTTATTAAATAAAAATTATTAGAATTAAATACAAATATATCATCAATATATCGAAACAATTAATATCTTTTTATAATTTAGATTTATTTTTTAAACAGTTATGAACAAATTATCTACGTAGAGTAGATTGAGTTAATCCAAAACCATTTACAACACATGTTCAAGCAATTGTCATACTTTCTAGATATTTCTAAAAGAGAGTACGTTTTACTTATTACGAATGGACAGTACCGTGATAGCAATATCTTTTCAAACCATATCAGCGTAGCGGTGATGATTTTCATCAAACGAGAAATTCATACCATATTTTTGAGGATGATCTACTTTATTAATTGATTAAAGTTTGTCTTTCACATTCATACTTTAATACTTTAACCTGAGTATAAATAGTACAATCTTTTCCAGTGCACTTAATATTTGAAGTCCCCCTTCTGTGTTGTATTGATTACACCGTGGGGTCACATGATGTTCATGGAGAATCGTAGAGCTGTTAGGATCGGTGTACTGCTTGAGCAACTAATATCTGTCAGACAACTCATAAATAATCTAATAGACTTTATAACGATACATTCATTATAAACGACATTTTTGCCATTACAAGGGATTGTTCTTCATTGAAGACGTTAACGAATTCGCACATAAAATTTTAGGATACGATCAAATTTCTTCGAAATTCTTCAAAACATCATATCCCACTTAAAGCGAGCACTGCTTGATCTGAAAAATCTGTGTTTGATTAAAAAATTGCCTCGTAATCAGTTAGTTTATTATTTATAGAGCTATTCATTAAATATTAAAATTAATATATTAAAGTTTATATTGTAAATATTTATCCATCTATAATTTTAAAATATAGAAATCCATGAAAAATAAAATAGCAGTGAACCAAGTTATAAAAATAACAATAAAAAAGCCACATGATATAACACAACTCCAAAATATTTGATTTGGATATTAAAATCACATATGATAAAATTATTTGCAAATTTTATTAAATTTAAAAGTTAAATTTAATAAATTTAACTTTATATTTGTATTTTTCAAATGTATAAATACAAATAATCAAGATTTGCTTTAGTGAAAATTTGCTAACAAAAGCCAATTGTTAAAGTGAACAAACGATTGGCATTTGACTATTTTGATAGTCCGATCAGGATATCCCTTATGACTTAACATATCTTACATATCTTACGCTGTCTCAAGGGATATCCTTATTGGACTATCAAAATAGCCTACCACCAATCGTTTGTTGGTGTGTTGTCCAAGCGCAAGAGTGTAGTAACTAGTTGTACATTGTAGCAATCGATCTTCGCTGGATATCTTACGTAATTGATGCAACCTGGAATCACCTGCTTGACGTATTTCAATAAACCGACCTTAAGAACGTGGTTATTTATCACAAGAAACATTTAAATCTATCTGAATTATGCAATATATCCGGATTATGTAATTGTGTTGCACTTACAGTTGCTCTTATGTGGGGAAAGCATCACAGGAATTGATCAATTGAATCAAATAAGATCAATACGCTATTAAACGCTGGAATGTGTAATTTGCGATACTGAATCACGTACTGTATGATGATCACAAAATCAACTTGTGAAATGTTCCAACCGTTTGGTATTAGGAAAAGCTACTGAGGAGATTGATCAAGGAATCTATATATTGGAAACTCCAATTACTAATCATGACGTAATAACATGAAACGTTTCCGTACCAATCATTAGCGCTTATTTTGCCCCGCTGCTATGTTAGGTTAAGGAATACGGGTCGAAAACTGATAGCATAACAGTTTATCATTATTATTTCTAATCCTTATTTTTATCCATCGCTTGTTATTTACTATTCAATTTATACAAATGACTTTTATTTTAAAATTCAATTTTAAATTTTAACTTGCTATAAAATATTATAATTATTTATTATTTATCATTATTTTTATTTATATATAATATAAAATACGTAAACACAAGTATCTGATCTGAAATATTACGCATACGTAGTTTCTTGAGTATAGGGACGCTATCCTCGAAAGCTAGCGTTTTTCTCAAATAAATTTATCATGCCTACCATATCAACCTATTGAAATACAGCTAAAATCAACCTATAAATGAAAATAGAAAATTAAAATACAGCTATATAAATATAAAAGCAATATATAAAATAGATATGAAAATAAGAATATTTAAATGATTTATTAAAATCCACAATTAGTATTTCTCAGCTCCATTTTCACTTTAAGATGTCTATGTCGACATTTTAATTTGAAGATGTTAACATAATGACAAACGAATGACATTTTTTTAATATACAAAATAATGTAAAATAACATCTACAATTTTTTTGAAGTTCTCGCAAATGGGATCACAATATGTTTAAAAGAAAATAATGATCATTGTGCGATTTGCAACTCAATGTCTATGACCGAATGTACCGGTGCATTGAGTTTGGAACGCGGTGCTCGGAAACATTGTGATATGGACCTGGCTAGAGTAATTGCAATCTTCGTACGGAGCCACGTTATTACGCTTGAAAACTCAGACTTGGTTTTTCGCTGATCTTTGTAACTAACACACGTAGAGTTGCGTTTGCTGCTCTGCCTGCACCACCCGTCGACGCAAACACTAATGGGCAGAAGGTAATGTGATCAACCTCACGTATACTTTCCTCATACTTGCTTCGCTTTCGTTGCTCATGATACTCGAAGCAAGCAGCCGACGATCGCGATATATAGGATGAAGATCCTTCGTTGAAAATGCCTACGTCAAAAAACGTACGCTCCATCCTACCACCGAATAATCCACTGCACACAATATCAGGACATGTGTCTGGTCTTCGAGTTGTCGCATCATTGTCGAAACTTATTGTATCAGGAACACCAGATAGATTTGGCTCAGTGGCGACCCCAGAACACACGTCTGTGAGTACTTTTGATACAAGGTCGCGGATCTCATTATGGCGTATCGTCAATAAACCGCCCCTTTTACATGACAATGCATGAACATTATTCAACTCCTCCCCGCATATACATTTTTTGGCTATCTTAGATGGGGTCCAAGCACATCTTACAGACATTGGGTCACGAAACTCTGTTGTAGTCAGATGAAGTCAGTAATCATCAAGTGGACGTAATGTTAGCCAATTTGATGCCCCTTTTAGTGAATCATATTCCAGGAGATGACTTATGTTCGGTTTGTCCATCTCAAGTGCCAAGCGAGCTAGTTTGTGCCGGTTGAAGTTGGCCGACTTTATTTGACCCGCAGCGTCCAATTGCAATTGTTCGCGAATATAAAGCGATTCTATGGTATTGAATGGGCTACACAATTGTTTTGAAGATTCATACTCATGTTGTGAGACAACAACAGGATGTCTGATTCCAAGTCCGCCCATATGGGCAGGGAGATCAAATATGGACATATCCTCTTCCGTCAAGCTGTGGTCGCAAACTTTACCAGCGAAATCATTGATCGATGCGGCCAGCGTGGTGAACCAATCGCTATCACATCTCGTTGTTCTCATTAGGTGTGTCCAACGACATTGTAATGCTCTGGTGAATGCAAAATATGTGGAGTGAGCGTCACTATCCGCTGCCATGCTGAGTTTATCTACTTGGTTAGACCATCCAAGTACCTTTTGTCTGACCTCCTGTTCAACGTAAGCCAACGTACCTACAGGTGTGCCAAGGATCCTGATACCTCCACGAGTGATTGAGATATTCTCATGGTTAAATAGCATGTTTGACTTGCTAATATTGTTGGAATGTGTAAGCAGCTTGGATTTTTCTGGGTTAACTATATAGCCATATTGAGGTCCGATTTTCACAAGTATGTCCCATACTTTCTTCAATTTTTCGACATGACCTACGAAATTTCCGTCGTCGGCATACTATCTTTGTTTCGTTTGTGTGATGTTTCCCTGTATACGCCGTATTTATGGGATGGATAACGCGGTGAAAGCTGCCATGGTCAACGGGTCGCCCTAGGTGAAGCCTTCATTAGCACCAATGATACCCTCTTCAGTTGCCATCAAGGTGGTGTCAGCATAGGAATTTCGCAGGACTTGGGCTAATGCTGGGCAAACAAATGATATGTTGGCTAATGCAACTTGGCGACCTGCTCTGTTAAAAGCATTTACGGCGTCGACCGTCAAAATTCCGAAGTTATCGTCTGATTGAAATGCACTGGTTGCAGAATGAATTGCGTATTCTAAACGGGATCTTTGGGCGGCGCATAGTTGTTGAGTGCTCGCCACGGTTTGAGAATGTTGTTTTACAATTTTCATTAATGCTTTGCCGATTACCCGCCTTAATATCTCTTTAACACCTATACGCCGGATTCCAGGGTTCTTGTTTAACGGAACGAGACGACTTGCCACTAATGCCTCAATCACGGAGAAATCTATCTGCTCCGTTGCGATCCGTCGAGCTAACATTGCAATACTCTCAGCCAAAGCGGCAGAGTGAGACTTAAAAGAGCTGAGCATACGCTCGGAAATCATGCGCAGGTAATTCCCGAAGGTCCTGCACCGCCTTGAGTCCTCAGAGAAGCCACGACTATCTCTCTTGCGTCTATACCTGAGAACTCAACCGGATGGTGATAGGCATAGTCCTCAAGTGATGCCTGCAGTAGTGCATCCCGTTCACAAATTGCGGCGCCTGGATGCAGATCGTTTAATATATCCCCGACGGTGCGTCCATTTAACTCATCAAGAAGTGAGTAGACTGGACTTTGATTAAGGCATTGCTGATCCAGACAATTTGTTGCTGATTTCGTTTTGCCTGATTTAACAAGGCTGATGAAACGTTTTTGCCACTGCTTTTGTGCCGGTCTGGTCCGTGAATTAGCAATTTTCTTGCTTTGCAATGCACGCGCTTCACAGATGAGGTCATCAAGTTCGCCATTTTTCCACATGTTTAATCTGCGCTCTTAAGTTTTTCGAATAAGTGATATATTTCTTGCAAGAATTCTTTGTAAAATGCATTGACACATTATTGCCGCGTCCTTCAATGCAAATACCTCACCATCCAATTTCTTTGCAAGTTTCGTATTTCGCATAAAGTAAGTCGATGAACTCGTTGCTTGCGGTGCAAAATGGAAGCGTGAATAAGTTTGGTCGCCAAGTGATAATCTCTCTGAAATTCTGATCGAGTTTACAGATGTAAGGATGTGCTAGTTCTGAACGATCACCTTCATATTCACCCAACGTCGACTTATCTACATTTGACCCGTGCTGACTGATTGTGGCTTGACTTGCGCGTTGTGATCTTACTCGATTACAACATTCAGGGACCGCGCAATTGCGGCATGCATTTCCGGATTTAAAGCAGCGGCACCCCTTGCATCTTGCCGCTTGTCCGTTGCAAGAGCAGCACTTTTGCTCTGTTGCCGGCTTTCCTCTAGGCATGTTGTCTTTTGGTATATTATTGTATGTTTATTATTTTTGTGTGTATAAGATTGTAAGAAGTAACAGTAAACTTGTATGTTTATTACAATGTACAAAGATAATTATTATTTATAATTTAATATAATGTAATGTAATAAAATATAATAAAACAATATATAATATAATGCCATATATTCTATGAAGCGGGTTGAATATATCTGTTGAAAATGCTACCAATGATGTGTATACGGCCGATATTTATTAATTGTGATATATTGATCCTAATTAAGGTAAAACTTAAATGTCAATTATTCAATTTGTATAATAAATTAAAATATATTTATAAAAAATATAATGAATTTATTAAATTTTTACATAATAATTTAGGTTGAAAAATAAAAAATAAAGATTCTAGGTTTAAAATTATTATTCAGAATATTAAGTAAATCTAAAATTGTTATTGATTTCACATATCACCCATTATATTAATTATAATGTACGAACCCATTTGCAGGTAAGCTTTAAACTGTATTATTATTTATTATGGATTAAAAAAAATTAAAAAAAAGTTTAATAAGTAAAGGCATAATTATTACTGATGGTAGGTATACCTTTAACTGAAGTGACGGAACCCGTTTGCGGATAATCCATTTATGTGTAAAACGAATGTTTTGTTTTGTAAAAAATTATAGATAGTAGATCTAATAGAATGGAGATGTATTAATTATAAATTATAGATCAATTAATTTATCGAACAAATTAGATATCTAATAATATTTCATATCATTATCATATTATATGCTATTTGACATGTATGTATCACAAATAATATTTATAGCGGGCAAAAGACCAGATCCGAGGCAGCGTAAACGGTTGGGTCAATGTACTCGAATTCTGCCGTTAATGGTAAGGGCTGATAATTTCCCGCATCGCGGACACTTGCCTCCGTCCTCGACAATTGCTCCACGTTTAATATGATTTTCGTCTTCTCTTGTTGGCTGTGCCATACTGTAAGTTTTAATAACCAAAAGATTTTAACAAGATTTTAATACAATCAGTTATTTTTCTCAACTATCTTTTACTATTTGACTAGAAGAGTTAGTAACGGTTGAAAGCTTGTCTAATTATAATAGTTTTTCTCGTGTCTGTAATTCACACAAATTCCTGAAATTAGTCTTGACACGAATGCAATCGTTGCTATTTAATTTAATTATATTTGTAATTTCATAATTATATTAAAAATATTAATATAATATATTAATATTAACTAAATATTAATATTTATATTGACTATTTTTCACTATTTGATTTGAAGAGTTAGTAACAGTCGAAAGCTTGTCTAATTACACTGGTCAACAAAAAAATTCTTGTCTGATGTCTGGATATTTTTATCGAATTCTTATGTAATTTTTTTACTTAAATTCGAAAATCACCTCATTTCAAATTTTTGCTGTATTAGATGCTTTGATCAATAAAATATTTTCAATATGTGTTGGTATTAGTGCTTTTTTGGGAATTAAAATGAGGATTAATAATAATGACGTTATTATGATGAAAAAATAAATTTTATAATAAAATTTATTAATGTAAAATTATATTTTATTAATTCAAATGGAAAATAATAATGTAAAACATCAAAGTGGACCAAACAAAACAATCATAGCAAGAATACAAAATAGTAAACAGCGGATATACAAGTAGTCGTAAATAATTGTAAGAATATTCTATGGCGACTCCGAAAAAAAGGTTACACGAACACGGTTCTCTAAATGATTCTTCTCTTTCAGTCTGAAAGTCAGCAGCTCTGCAGAATTATTGGGGAGGTTTAAGTCACATACTAGATCATTCAACTCTATCTAAGAGAACAACTATGCTGTGGTTTCAACTGAAAATTCCTCATCAAAAGAGAAAATAACCTTATCTAAGGTCATTTAAAGACACATCGTATATTGCCAATTGTCATATTCAAAATGATCAGAGAAC
The DNA here is from genome assembly GCA_012934845.2 of Pomphorhynchus laevis. Taxonomy (NCBI): domain Eukaryota; kingdom Metazoa; phylum Acanthocephala; class Palaeacanthocephala; order Echinorhynchida; family Pomphorhynchidae; genus Pomphorhynchus; species Pomphorhynchus laevis. The sequence continues at coordinate 13,102 of WNNJ02002802.1, forward strand.
AATATAATTTATTTTAATTTATTGATAAATTGAAGTACGTTATTAAAAATGTACGTAAACTATTAACATCTTAACATCTTAATAACATTAGTATATATTGAGTTTGTTCGACGCTTTAAAATTATCGAAAATATAAATATCTTTATAAATTATTGCACTATTTTGTAAATAGATCGATTTGATCGCAAAATCATCCATGGATTTCCATTGACTATGAACGTTTTTGTAATATCCGATCCATCAAAGTTGAATACACTTATAAAAGATCGAAAGATTATTTTAATTATACTTTAAATTTGGAGCAAGATCAAATAAATCCAAAATATATTCATTTTTATTTGTTTCGCAAGTTTCTGCTGGAATCTGGAAAACGTATTTTTAATGTCTAACGTTTTAAATGATTTTTATGATTTAAATCAAAAAAAAAGTCATTCTTTCCTTGCGAAATTTGATAAATTTTATCTATCTCGTAAAATTAAAAGAATTAGATTTATTATTAGGATTATCAAAAACAAACTTTTTAACTAAAAAAATCGTATTACTTGAGTGTACGAAAATGAAACGCAATTATCAAATCACATTTTGAAAAATTGTCTGGTATTTGTTATTTTCCGTGAGTCATGCAATATCTTAGTCTGTTGGCTTTGTGAACATGTGAACAACTTGCTTCCTAAATACGGGAGAAGGTATTGAGAACAAATAAAACTTAGTGCAAGATTGGGATAAGGATAAAATAAGTGAAACGGTTACAAATATTTTGAAACCAGGTTTGCAATTACCGAAATTATAGATCCTAATTTCACCAATAATTTCAAATATGCTCAAAGGAGCTTCTACTATTACATTGAACACTGTAATGTATAAAATCTGCAGTGTAAGATACCGTTCTCGTCTTTTGAAATCTCGGTTAGCAAATGCAACATTTTTATTCTTCCGTATAGACCTGAATAACATAAAATAACATACAATGAATGTAAAGAATGGTGTGGACACGCAAACTGCATGATAGAACACCGACAATATCAATCTTACATGATATGCGGTGTCAGGAATATATGAAGGGTTATTGGTGATTCTATACGCTGTTTCATTAAAGTAAACATATAATGGTACCGGGATGTAGGCTATCATAAAAAGTACAGCAGTTCCAAGTAAAATTATCTTCCAAGTTTTCCTACGAAACTTTATTGTTCGCATATAGTGAAATGATAGTACCCTTTCGATACTTAAAATCACCAAAAACCAATTCGAAGAGCATTGAGTGCATATGTAAACATATTGATCCGGCCACCAATTGGTTAGTTTCGGCCAATATGCAACATTAAAGAACTCCAGGCATCGCCCTACCATCAATAAAATATTTAACATATCACACATAACTATGCTTTTCATTACAAAACCAATAACTTTTTTTCTGTACGGAAATTTCGACATGCTCATATATAGCAAAGTATTTCCGATTAGGCCAAGTAAGATTATAATTGTATAGCCAGCACGACGTAAATGTATAAGAGTGTGTCTATACTGTTCAACTGCAGCGGACAGATTACATCTGCAACATTTATCCATTCCGTTAGGTTTTGATTGAAGATGTTGATTACAAATGGTTAGAGCTTGTGCTAGAATTGACCTTATAATAGCATAAACATTATAGCTTTGAACATCGTAATTTGGAAATAGTAGTGCAATCCTAAATCATGCAATGTCAAAAATGATATGACATCTTAGTAACGATATCAAATATATTCTCTAAGCAGTTCTAATTGTTATTGCATTCCAGTTTTAAACAGTTTATTTTGAAAGCTTTTAATTATTTAGATGAAATGTTTTCAAATCAAGCGAAAAATGGCACCATGATAATATAATAGATTCAATTATTTTAATAGAATCCTTTCTATTATTAAAATATCACGGCGTTAATGTTTCTATGCAGTTATAATTGAACTATCTAATTTGTTTAAACCATCGTCACTTTAATTTATGAAATCTAATGTTGATATATATATATTTTTAATAAAGTTTACGAATTGTAAAAGATTTCAAATTCAAAATAATTCTACAAGTCACTGATTTATCTTCTCGCATTAATGTATCATTAGCAATTATTTTTACATAACATCGTTACCAGCAGATAAAGCAGCTTTATAAGAAATCACTTGTTATACGATATTAATAACTTTTGACTACACAGTGTAAAGTACGCACCCAATTAAATCACACAAAAAAACGAAAAGAAAAAAATCGGAAACGATTTTGACTTATTTCCGTGCATTATCACTATATTCACGTATAATATTCTGATCTAATGATTAAAACTGTCAAATAATACCATGGCCCTAATATGTCGGTCTATAATATCTATTACGTAATGGTAGACCTATGTGGGCGAAATATTTTTTATATTTTCCGTATGAAATATATTTTTAAATTATTGCAACAGATAATGCCCATATTTAAACGACTAACATATCGTATTTTTTGTAAATATAAAATACTTCACGTTGCTGGTTACGGAAAGAAATCCACATACAACCATCATATGATATTAACAAAACTGCAGGGATTAGTAGACCATCGAGCTGTAAGTATAATGTCATTATAATATATTGCTAACTATATAAAGATATACAATGCATGGTTAGAGTACATGGTTAAAATGCATGTCATTATAATATAATGACAACTTAATAAATAATTCATAAATTGTATATAAAATATATCCAAATTAAAAATATAGTGCATATCTGAATAAGTTCTATACTTACTGATCGAAATAAAAAATAAAGGATTTAAATTTATTTTTTTAAATTTTAATTTTAGCGATATTTATAATCAACTAAATGCAGTCAAAATCATTTCTCTAGTAATTTTCCATGTTTGCGTATAGACTGTTAGTGCCATTAGGACGATATATAAACTCGTCTCATTAGGCTAAGGTATAAACTATTATTGACATTAGGACGAAAAATTTGTAATTATAATAAAGAATTAAAATCAATATATCTCCAATGATACAATTACGCTTGAATTTTTGTAATCATATAAGCCCGACGCGAAAGAAAAACGAAGAACACTGCTAGATACGGTTTCGTAATCACAATGACTCATCAGTGTCAGATCCCTCCCACTGCTGGATGCAGAGAAGGACTAGCAGACAGCAATCAACGAATCATTGTATGATGTACAAGAAAACCTCTAGTAACATCATCATAGAGTGCTGAACTAGCACTACAGCTTCACCAAATAGGATCATTAGCAAAAGCACTGACAAATGCCAGCGCAAGGTATTTTTATATCGGCTTACTTCTAATATGAATGTATCTCAAACGATACTATTCTACGTGAATTTTTGTAATCATATAAGCCCGACGCGAAAGAAAGACGAAAAACACTGCCAGATGCCGTTTCGTCATCATAGTGACTCATCTGTGCCATATCCCTTCCACTACTAGATGCATAGGAGGACTAGCAGACGGCAATCAAAGGCAATCAATATGTAATGATATTAGAAATATTCTGAAAACATAATGAAATTGCAAGTCTTATTTTTTATAAAATAAATGAACATACAGCCATAATCTATAATTAAGGAAAATGCAATTAAAAAGATAAAAAAATCGTTATATAATGATATAAGTTCTTACTTCGGCAATTATAGCGAAAGCTTAAAGATAAAACATCAAAAATAAAATATTTCATAATTTGAAGACATCATTTGTTCAATGAATCAAAAATTAATTAACGACTATGATAGGCTAAGTTGTATAATAGACAGTTATTGTAATACAAAATACTATAATCGTACAATAAATGTTAATAATAACAATAGAAAATATACATTAACCATAAACTTCATTAATAAATGTATAGATAACATAAATATAGCCGGACTTTTAAATAATTCTAAAAGTAAAGAAATAATAGGGTCAGATTTAAGTAAATATATTCCTAAAATAAGGTATAAACTCCTACCACCATTAGGACGAAAAATTTGTAATTATAATAAAGAATTGAAATCAATATGTAACGATAATATTAGAAACTGAATGCAATTGCAAGTCATTTCTATACCAGAAAAGTCAGATTTCTCGTGTAGTTTTCTCTCTTTGTGTATTTCATTAAAATTTCAATTCAATTTTCCCTGGTTGCGTATTTTATGAAAATTTTATAAAGAACAATAAATTTTACCTAGATAAAATAATTTGCAATAAATAAATAGTGCATATCAAAATAAACAAACTGATCAAAATTAAAAAATATAGGATTTGGATTCATTTCTTTAAATTTTATTAATTTTGGATAAGGATTGGGAAAATAAAATGTACTATTTTTCAAAATAAAAAATTGATTTTTTCATTGTTTTCTTCATTGGCGGTTATATTAAACTAAATCGTATCTTTCGTCAGCAAACGCCGCGCGAAACCACGTCGGAGACGTAGCTTTTATAACTATACCTACAACGATTTTGGCACAATTGACAAGCTGGTATCAGTGAGACGGATTGATGATAATCGGTCTAAACAATGCATTTCGCTTTGTAGAAGTAGTGAGACCGGTATTCAACAATATTCATCAGATACGGAACAGAAAAGGCCAGCAAAAGCCAAGAACCTGTTGACTCGAACCCCATTTCGGAAAATCAACCATATTTAATCGTCTAGTTTTCACCACGTTAACGGGAAAGACAATATTGATCTAGATTCGTTTCTTATCGATATTCAGGATTTGCAGAGTAAGCTCGGCGTTGATAACATATACTACCAGCAATTGCGGGAACAGTGCAGTGATCAAGTAAGCGAACAGGGCGCAGTCGTAGAAATAAATAAGGGTTTTCTTTAATAACTAAACATAATGTTAACCGACAGGAACAGTGAAAACAGAAAAGCAAAAAAAATAGACGAAAACAAATCGATAATGACTTTGTTAGTCTTCCTACGTTACTCACGGCCTAAGGTCCAAAAATGCTTTGAGCCCTCTAACCGATGCAACACGCCGCTTTCCGACTGAACAACCCGGGTCTTTCACCTCCCCCCCCCGAAGAATCCAATCGGGGCGGACTATGCTGGATAAACGAGAGACGAGGAGCTTAAATAACCTTAGCCCTTTCTCTGAAGAATGTCCTCTCGAAAAGAAGACAAATCCCGAGATAGCCCAATTGATCCAAAGGCGCACCTGGGTTCTATCGGATAGAAGTATAAGGTCAGAACCACCTCCTGAATTCTACTGAAAGATATTCAGTGAAAAAAGCTCTCGAATACTTTGCATTGTGATGGAATAGTTGAAAGTGGGATTGCCGATCTAGACAGAGCCAGGGACGGAAAGGTTCCCCTTTCCGCCACTAGCGCCGTCCAAGGTGGGTACTTGTTCATGGACAACGTCTATTTCCCCGAGCGGCTACTCTCTTCCCCTTTAGCATCTTTCCCAACTTTATGGGGGGGGTGAGATGCGCCAAAGCCCCCTCTTCTTTGATTTAGGAACATAAATAGGTATAGGCGAGACCGGATTTGAACAGATGACAGAGAGAAGGGTAGCAACCAAACCTACTACCTTCTTGATGACCGTCTTGACACGCTCATCAACAATACGAAGTACGTTGCCGTTAGTCATTTACGAGGCTGTGTGAGCAAATATTTTGGTGACCTTCACCTGCGCTAGCTTGATGAACGAGTTACGATAACTCTTGAAGTGAATGCATTTCCGTGACCAGGCTGAATGGCTCCCACCGCAGTTGGAACAGATGGGGAGCCATACACTTTTCTCCGGAAATTAGTCCCAGACAGGAAGAAGAACTGCAAATACCGCATGTTTTTGGTTTGCTCTAGCTGGAAGCCCAGTGCTCACACACGTGGTACTGTTTGCAATGCGGGAAAGTATGTATCCGTGTTTAATAAAACGAAAAACGTAGGTTGTACCCTAAAAAAGGGTTGAAGGCCGTATTTGAAAGAATCTCCACCTGTTCTGATGGTGCGGAACAAAAATCTATAGGCAGAGGGAAGCCGTTCTTCCCCATGACTGTTCGAAGATTCCATACTTTAAATATAGATTGAAGATCTTGTATGTATTTCACTTCTAGGTGACTGAAAGATTTGAAATTTTAGTGAAGGCAGTATCGGTCTAACCTAGATTATGGCCATATCCTTAAGTGTAAAATCAAAGAAGTTCACAGCATTTTAGTATATCTGACGTTGCAAAAGAAATTTCAATTTCGGTTTTAAAAAATTTAATCGAACTGAACAAAATTCTGTTTGTGTATTTATCGGCAAAAGGTCGTAAGAACGTGTTGAACAGATTACGCCTTTCAATAAGCTTAAATATCCTTATAATAACAAGATTTTTTAACTTTGGGATGAGAGGGAGTTACTCACACCCTCCTTAACAATTGAAACGTTACTGACCTTTTTACCAACGTATTGATTTTACCTTTTTGGGCCACTTTCGAAGGAAATTTGATCTGTATCCATTGAATTCTGTTTTTTCAACGAAAATGGACAATACTGCTATGGAAATAAGCATTCTTCAAGGGAAAAAATAAGATTTTCAAGGTTTTTCTTCGTCAATTCAAGACAACAAGGTTAGTGGCTCTTCTTATATTGATGAGAATTTTGGGGAATTACTTCCCCCGATCCCCAAGATTCCAAATTTGGGGATAATCATTTTAAAAAAGCCTTTAGAAAGACATGTCCTTTACAACAAATTTCTAAGAGAGTTTGCACATAGTATGAAAAACCGTGTAGTCTACAACTCAGTTAGATATTTTGACACCAGCATAAAAATTTCCTTTGCTACCCAGGACCTCCTGGAGAGCTTTGAGAGGTACTTCGTCGCTAACTTCTGCGACATTGCTGAATTTAAGAGGAAACCTATTATGGCCTCCCTAAAAATCAGTAATCTTCCTACACAGATGGAGGAAGAAGACATCCATCTTATTAGTAAGACTTACAAGATAAAAAACGTTCGTCCCCTGTTGGGGAGGAACGGTCTACCAATTAATTTTGGATTCTGCTCCGCCGTCATAGGGCAGGCTGCACTCTTAGAAAAATCCCCCTGCAACCCCTTTATGGGTTTTAACCTCAAATTTAGAGTGGTTGGCAAGCAAGAATACACCTACCCGCACTGTAGCAGGTGTCACAAATGGGGGCACTGAACCTCCAGCTGCAGTGCGGTCCAGCGCTGGGGGAAATGTGGTAATAAAGATTGCCCCTCCGCCGAGTCCTCGCTTCCATGCACAAATAATCTGGCCTGCTCCAACTGCGAAGGAGCGCATCCCGCGTGGAGTAGGAAATGCGAGCATTTCAAGAAATATCAGTCTCTATTCATCAAACCCTCCAGGCCGCCTAAGCCGGCACCTGATTCTTTTTCTCAGGCAGCAACCAAGATGTCCGACAGTGAGCTGTTGTCGATTATGGATCAGCGTTTGGTTTCGTCTCAAAGAGAAGTCCAAGCGTTGATAGCGGCCTCTATTTCAAATCTATTCGTGAATCTAGAACTTCCTGGTTCTTCACTAAAGACCTCGAACAAAAGGGGGGTCTCTGCTCACGCTGTCCGCCCAATCAAGATTTGAAAGTTGATCAGCCAGAAACAATGGAGAAATGACGATACTGCCCAGGGGCAAGTGCCAACCCTAAATGGGGCTAACGGTAGGAAGGCAAACCTTCCTGCTCCTAGCTCTGTCTAGGCTGGCAATCCCCCATCCAACTAATCCATCACAATGCAGAGTACTCGTGATCCTTTTTCACTGAATATTCTTCAGTGGAACTCTTTTATCGGCAAGAATATATCATATAATATCCGATGACAGCAACGAACTTTATTCACCTTCAGTGTTTGATAAACGTATTCGACAAACTCTTTGCAAAAAAAATTAAGAAAAAATTAAATAATTTCGAAAATGAAATTGGCAATACATGACGAGACTTTGAGTGCAAAAACTAAATTGAATGCATTGCTGAAGGGGGCTCGGCCCATCCAGCCCCCCCCAATCAAGACTGGAAAACTACTGAAGGCTAAGAGGGGAAATGAAGATTTTGTCTTGGGGCAAGTACCTACCCTGGATGTGGATAGTGGTGGGAAGGGAAACCTTCCTGCACCCAGCTCTGTCTAGGTAGGCAATTCCCCTATCCAACTAATTCATCACAATGCAGAGTACTCGTGAGCTTTTTTCACTGAATATCCTTTAGTGGAACTCGGGAGGTGCTTCTGCCCTTAGACTTCTATCTGGTAGAGATGCAGATGTTATAGTCCTTCAGGAGACGCGGTCTATCCGTCTCCCCTAGGACATTACTCGATTTATTCCAAAGCATATCTGTTTCCACTATACTCCGTACATAACCCCACCTCACTCCTCTTCATTTCAAGAACTCTTGACCTTAGTTAAGTGCTCCTTAAGGTCCTCCCTCTTGCTAAAATACTCATGTCCAGCCATGTCGTGTTTGGTAGTTTCACTAAGTAAGAACGGTAAACGCTTCAGTTTAGCCAATGTCTATATTCGTCCAGGGGAGATTCACAAGATGAATCTCCAGGGGAGATTCATCTTGGTTGCTACCTTCTGGATGGTATTATTGACAGCGGTTATGACATGATACTGGGGGACTTCAACGACAGAACTGGTCGTTGGATCAATGCAGCACTTCGCAGAGCTAGGAACGATTACTTTATTCACAAACCACCTGCCCCCACCTTTCATTGCACATCAACAAATTATATCCTCGACATTTTACTGCTTCACTCGAGGTTGTTGTGGCCTTCTTTCAAGCGGCTATCCAACTCTTTCCCCGAATAGGAAATGAGAGTCTGACCGAATTTAATACCTACCTCTTTTCGCAAGCTACCGCGATTCTATCGAATATCTATAAAGGTCGTATATACAATCCCACTCCGACGAAACTCAAGGTTCTAGCGAAACTGCGTAACCTTCCTAATATCTCTGTTTCCGCCAGACAGGCTCTCTCGAATGAATACTGGAGCACTAGATATAGGTTCCAGCTGAGTAGGGATAGGACGAGTATTGCTCGTCTTAATCCTTCTCAATCTTCCTTCTGGAAGATTTTCAAGAAGGAGAAGTTTGTTTGCTGGAAGGATAGAGCATTGGGTTGGATAGGTAATGTAGGCCTTGATAAAGTTTTGGAGGAGTCACTAGTCCTACACAACTATGGAGCCACTCAATCACCTCAACCAATCCCGCCTTGGTGTAACTTCAGGAGTAGGGATCTATCTGTTACGGATATCCTTAACTCATGGGGTCCACTCCCGGGCACCTCCAAATCCGTCGCTCCACTTTATTCTCGGGTCTGTCAGCTTTTGACAGCTGATCAGAGAAGAGAGGTGGCCGTCACCATGCTTTTAGCCTCCCCATCCGATGTAGCAGGCATCAATATTAGTAAGCGTGTTTTTATTCCTAAGAAAAAATCCTGCTCATGCCCTAAAGATCTGCGATCCATTTCGATTCAAAATGCCCTCGTGTCGATTTACGAAAAAGCGCTTGCATGTAAAATCCGCGACTACCTGAGTAGGCGTAATTTGATCCCTTCTGGTTTTCATAGGTTCGTTAAAGGTCGCTCGGTCCATTCAGCAGCAGTTGAAGTGGAACAGTTTTGTCGGGAGAATAGCTATCGTTTAGTTGTGGCTGTTTTCCTCGACTTTTCTGCTGCATTTGACCGTATCTCCATTTCCTTCGTGATCTCTTCTCTCAGGTCCCTCGGGTTGCCTGCGAGAATTGTGAACAGGGTGGAGTTTCTGCTGTACACCAAGCGATTTTACTATGAAGACGATCCTGATGCGCGTCAGTTCTACCCTATTACGGGTCTGCCTCAAGGTTCCCCGCTTTCTCCTATCTTATATCTTGCTGCCTCCATTGAACTCTTCAAAATATTTAAACGCGAACAACGTCTAGTGGTATATGCTGATGATACCACAGCCTTGTTTTCAGGACGCAGGTGCAAAGACATAGTCTTGGACATCAGCCGTTTCTTTTTAAGATTAAAAGACCAGTTACCCAAGTTCAATCTTATTTTAAACTCCGCCAAATCGCAGGTGGTTGTCTTTCATGGCGCCCCTGCAACAAAGCAAAAGCTCAAGAGATAAGCACTCTCTGCCCTCTCTTTTATTTTGATTAATCAACCACTCCCTGTCTTCACCAGTCGAGTAAAATACCTGGGGTTCACCGTTACGGTGAACTGGTCGGCGAAAGCTGACCTGGATAGACTTAAACGTATCCTGAAGAAAGCTAGATGGGCTCTAAAACGGGCCCAGCATCTGTCATTGAAAGAAAATACCCAGGTGCGCCTTTGGGGCACCTGGGCTGTTTCGGGATTAATCTTCTTTTCGAGAGTACGTCCCCAGAGCAAAGGCTAAGGTTTCTTAAGCTCCTCGTCTCTCGTTTACCCAGCATAGTCCGTGCCGACTGGACTCTTCGGGGGGGGGTGAAAGACCCTGGGTGGTTTAGTCGGAAGTCGGCGTGTTGGATCGGTTGGGAGGCTCAGATCCCCCTGGATTTGATGCCTAAGTGCAGGGAAGACAAAGAAGAAGATGCAAAGAAGATATTGTCTAAACTCGGATTGTGTCTTTTACTATCTTATTTTATTTTTTGATGTTTTTCTGTGTTAATTAACAAAGTCTTTATTTATTTATTTATTTATCTATTATTGACGGCAGTAACGCCGATGAGAAGCTTCCTCTAAAGAGCGCTCTAGTGAAGAACTGCGGTACTTGTGACAAATATTGCACCAAAACACGACGGATGAAAGAAACCTCCCCAAAAATCGGTAACGTTTGCTGAAGACGTCATGTGGCTATTATCATTGCTTGGCTGAAGGTAATCGCGCACGCTCTATTTACAATCGCGGCGGTGATCATGATGGTTAAACGGATGAAGAATTGGTAAAATAATTGTGAAACTGAGTCCACGGATTACAAAAATTTTGATGATAATTTATAATGTAAAATGTCAAACTTGATATTTTTTTGTTCGACCAAACTGTTTGTAATTTTCCTGGAAGCAAAATAAAACTGTTAAATTTGGTATGTTTGACCAAAAATAACAAAACTAAACGTTATAAAATCATAAAAACTATTAATAACTCTCATTTTCAGCAAATTATGACGTCATGGATGGTGAGCTAAAATAAAACAGAAAACAAACACAGCTAACGCTGTGCTGTTTTGTCATTGTTTAGACTCATCACTTCCGGATACATCCACTGCTGGATGCAGAAAGAACCGGTAGACGACTGCATAAACTAACAATGACTCATCAATTCCTTGTAGTTATCAGTTCCTTGTAGTTATCAATTCCTTGTAGTTATCACAGGACCAGCCAGTGTATACTCCTAGTGTGATATTCGTATCATACTGATGAGTCATTGTTAGTTTACACAGCCGTCTACCGGTCCTCTCTGCATCCAGCAGTGGAGGTATCCGGCACAGTAAAAAATAAATAATAAGATTTTGATCAATGATAAGACGGTGAAGGTCAACTCGATGATTTGAAATAACCTGTGTCAGATTTAAGAACGCGATAAATTAGCCTCTTAAATATCTGCAATAAAATAATATTAAATTTATTTAGACGTGGATATACACAGATTATAATGTATAACTGATATAAAGTCATAATTTATATCATACATATTACAAATATATTTTTTTTATTAAATTTTTATATAGAAGTTATTTCTATATATTTATGTTCAATTGTTAAGATTTCTTGTAATAATATCTTGTCCATTAATACGGAGTATACTAGAATATGCAATTTTGAAATTAAAAAGCATTATTATTAAAGTACCGCACGTTATTATTTTTTAATCAAAATAATATTAAAATTTGAATTTTTTATTATATAACTGTACCATTTTAGTACTTGGTCCCGCTGCTATGTTGCGTAGAGGAGTTAGGGGCCGAAACCTGATAGCATAGCAGTTCCTCCTGATGACCTCTAATTCTTATTCTGATACAACGTCTGTTATTTATTAGTCAATTCATAAAAATGACGTTTATTTTAAATTTTATTTTTTATTTTTTATTTTTATTTTTATTTTTTAACTTGATTTAAATTATAGAAAATCTAAAAACAATTATTAATTTTATTATTAAATTATTAAATTTTGATTTAGCATTATTATGTTTTGTTTATTTTATAATTATATAACAATACGTAGACTCAGTTAGCTGATTTAATTCTAAAACGATAATCAAAATTTTTGATTGAATTGATCTTTAGGCGACAGTTAAACGATTCTAAGCACTTCTATTTATCGCTGACAAAGTTAGACGAGTAGGGCCTATTCCAAATTCCCTTGCATAATCATAATGCTCGGGTTTGCCGTGATCGTAAACTAGGTATATTTTTGGCAATTGCTTTGCCTCTTTAGCGTTAAAATTCATAGGTATAACCTCAATATCGTTAGGTATATTTGGTATCGAAGTTATTATTACAAGTTTTAGTTTGAAAAGGTTAGCGATTGTTATTGGAAGAACATCTCCTAGATCTGCATCAAAACAATAATCTGATCGAAAGTTGTCGAGCTCTTCTGATGTATCTTTAAGTTTAGGAACAAACGATTTATACATGAAACTATATTTCTCCCATTCATAAGCGCACATTTGTCGTAAATCTTCGGGATTAAGCTCCTTGCCTACAAGATTTGTGTCCTGCATTGCCTGGACAACAGCATTAAAGAAACAATTGCCATCTCGGTTTACTCTGATCCGATGCAAATTCAGCTTTTCCAAACGTCTAGCAATACATTGTTCTCTATTTCGAATGTTGAAAGCACATTCTGAATTACTAGGCAAGATTTTGTCAGTATATTGGATAGTCTGCATCTTACACACTACAAGTTTTCTTAAGAAAAAAGAGCAAAATCCTTTTTGAAACATGAGTAATATTAAAAGCTTTATTCTCACACCGAAAGATTAGTATATCGGTATTATGTAATTTATAAATAGAGATAGCTGACATCAATGTTACTGGAAAACTAATGAACTGAGTCATTTAAACAAATAACTTATAAAGTAAACATATAAGCCCAACGCGAAAGAAAAACGAAAACAGTAATAGATACCATTTCGTCATCGCAATGACAGATCAGTGCCAGATCCCTCCCTGTTTTGGTTTTCCTTTCGCGTCGGGCTTATATGATTACAAAAATTCACGGGGAATAGTATCATTTGAGATATTATAAAGTAAAGAAAATTTGGAATAAAAGTCATTCAAGATTTAAATAAATTGACAGCAAAACTACAAACAACATATAATTTCAAATTAAAAATTTCACATTTATTGAATATTAAAATATAATTCCAATAAATTTATTAAATTTTAAAACTTTTGTTTAAAATTAATATAATTTTATAAAATAAGTTCTAACTTATTTAATATTACAGACCGTTTATCTTAAAAATATAATATTAAAGCATTATCAAGCAAATCAGGAAACATCATTTCCTGATTATGTGACTCTGTAACATTATTTCGCTTTTCTTTTGTACAATCCAGCGTTTACGGTTACGGAAGAATGTGAGATATACACAGAATTGAAAACATCAATAAAAGCATAAATGTAATTAAATATAACTTTTAAAAGATTTAAATTAAAAATTACTATTTTTGATATACTGTGTGATGTATATTTAGTGTCGTATTTTGACACTTCGATAATATGTTTATTAGATATTGTCGTCTCTAATACAGAAATATTACAGTAATCAATCAACATTAAACTTTTCATTTTTTTGTCTTAGAAACGAGATTTATACTTTAGGACTCATGACTTTTGTGAAACAGATCAAATAATCACGCCCACTATAAACAAACAGATGATACCGGAAAAAGGCCGGCTAGTTGTCAGTGGATCGGTTGATTCAGATATTCTAGATGATCAGGCGCTATCTTTAGTAGTGATAACGAAGAGGAGGAAGTCTAACGCTATCGATTATGGACATTATACGAAGAGGTTAACTATTTCTTTTATTTATGCGTGTATTCATTGTTTTCTAATTGTAATTTGTATATTTATCAAGGATTTATATCAGGACTCATTGATGAAATTACTCACCTAAATAAAAAATACTCAATTAAATAGGTAATTTTTATAAAAACTTGTGCATTATCTATCGTAGAGTAGATATCGCACAAGATCCAAATATTTTATTTGATACAAAATAGCATTCATGTATTATGTATAATAAATATAAGAAATATAAGAAATAGGTGGAGACGGTAGTTTAGAGTATTTGCAGCGATTGAAATTTTAGACGATTATTTCAAGGAATTCGTATTATGTACAATTTATCATGATAGTTGTAGATATTGGCTAGAACAATAAGATGTCTCTTTATTGCTTGAACGTTTCGTCACAAAGGTTAACAAAGGTTAACGTCACAAAGGTTAACTTTCAACGATATGTATAATCAACGAGCCCAATTGTGAACGGCTATGAAAGACTTTTAAATGTCAGAACGATTAAATAAAAAACGACACAAAAAAATTAAATTAAAAATATTAATTTGTTAAATTGTCTTGATTATAAATTCTTACAATAAATAACATCAAAAAAATATAATTGATAATATCTTGACATTTGATGATGTCAAGATATTGTATGCTTATAAATTATTTATTATAAAAAGAGACAAATTATATTAAGTATATTTTAAAAAGTAATATGGAATATAATATCTTTAAACATATTCTTATATACAATAACTTAAAAATTCTTTAAATTACAATGCAAGATGAATTGTTACTTCAATTCATCTTGATTGAAATTGTAGATAAATGAAAAGTACCCTAAATTAAAAGAAACAGTGGCATCATATCTTAGGTTGTGGTATATGCGGTTTGCTTATAATCGCAGCCTTTGGTAAGTTTTAGAGTATCTGATGTTTTATGATTCATTTAAAATTAATGATATAGTGATAATTACATTAATTATGATAATTATCAGAGGAATATAATGAAATGATGTAGTATTTTACCAAATAATTATTAGAAACGCAAATTTTAAATATAAATGATACCCAAATAATAGTTCGTCATTTTAATTTCTTAGCAAATAAAGAAAATAAAGAAATATAATATAATATAAAATAAAATACTAAAAATATATATGAATAAGACATATAACACAATATTCTGCTAATTTCCTGCCACCATTAATTGTTTTTTATTCATTAACGTGATTTTTAACCCTTTGTAGTCGGCTTTCAATAATCGACACTTTATTGTAATTCATAAAAAACGATTTATTTTAACATGGCAAATGCGTGCCAGCGCACGCTTATATGATCACAACAAAACAAAAATGTAAATAATGTGTCGAGAAGGTGTGAACGGAGGAGGTGTTTGAATGTGATAAAGGAGGGAGCGCGGCGGACGTCGAGAGAGATGATTCCAGGCGTGTGGGGGCGGAGACGAGGAAGGATCGGAGACCGTAGTTGTTGAGTAATTGAGAACGTGGAGTAATAGGGTATTACGAGAACGCAATGATAGAGAGGTTGGACGAGTGTCTACTAAGAAAGGGAGGTTTGATTTAAATAATAATTTATAATTTAAGTTAAAATTTAACTTGATTTAAATTATAGAAAATCTAAAAACAATTATTAATTTTATTATTTAATTATTAAATTTTGATTTCGCATTATTATGTTTTGTTTATTTTATAATTATATTAAATACGTAGACTCAGTTAGCTGATTTGATTATTTCAAAATTTCTGGATTGACGCAGAGATTGTCGAACCGAACATTGTTGACGGTTAAAGTAAAATAAATAATCAAGAGGGTGTTCAAAACGACAGAATTTAATGATCTTAGTTATGAAGATATTTGTTGTTAGGTAGTTTCGAAATCAATGTTTGTCGAATCGATAATCTAATATATATAACCGAAATGATTGAGGCTAGAATACTAGAAGAAGACTAGAAGACTATAAGAAGACTAGAAAATAGAAGTCTTCTTATATCAGATTAGTTTTCTTGTAATCACTAAAAGACTCGAAGGCCATGGAATGTAATTGTCAAGGGACTTCCATTAGAATATGACGATAAGAAAGTTCCTATTTTACCAAAATAATTGGGTCCAGATCAATTGAGATTCTAAATTCCGAATTTTGTCATCTAGCGGCTGCTAGAGAAGATGTGTCACCCTTTTTACACATCACGCTATTTCTATCTGTTGTCCAAAAAGTAATTCAAGCTGGTCGCAACTAAAGAACAAATCCTGTACGTCATTCAGTCTACATGCAACCATAGCTCTCGAAAGAATACCGCACTTATGAATACAATATGCGCCAACTCCGCAGAAAGACCCAAGCAGAAAATAAAACCCAGCGTTTTGTCATTCGACATATAGCATCGTGAAAATCTCAGTATCTAATTCGTCAAAAGAATGACTATCAATGATTCATCCTGTTTCTAATCGTCAATTAACCACATCTTCAAAACAGCAAAGCAATCATTATTCTTCCGCAAATATTTTCGTTTAAACACTATAATGCCGAGCATAAACATAAAGTCAAGTTCTAAACCCCAATTCCCATATTTTCAACTCTTTAATTCCACAATGTCTACTTATTTCAATTGACTTCTTACGTTGAAACCCATTGTACTAACAATTCGCTATTCAGTCTCGATATTTTGAACACCCGCTCAGTCATTCATAAAGTGGATCTCATTATTAATCTATTTCATCAGCAATCTCTGAACTTGCTGTTTACTTAACCAAGGTATTGTGATAGCTATTAAGTGTATCCGATCATTAGGTTACTCTGTTGTCAATAAAGCATTCTTTCTTAGCGAATGTGGCGTCCCTATTTTTAACCATGATGGCATCATTGCCTTCTCTCGTAATCATCTTCCAATGAAACAGACATATGCTCGTTTTATCCCAAAAACGTTCGAACCCACTCTCTGCCGAATTTCACTTCTGCCGTCCTCTTTGATCCCTACTATCATATACCGCTCAGGTTCTAGAACACCTTCCACTTCTTTTTGTCGAGCTCTCTGATTTACACTCAACACCTCACCCACTCAAGTATCTCGTAAAATTTATAGTTACATATTTTCGATCACTATTGCGATCATCATCAGGAACATATGTTTATGATGATAGCAGTAGCAATCGAAATTTTGTAACAATAAATTTTACGTTGACTTCTCTCGATTTGTTCAATTTTTTAAAAACAATAAGGCCTGCCTACACAAATATAAATTTTATAGAAGTTATAATAGCATAATATATATTTATAATATTTTAAGATATATTATAAGATAATATAATATATTAATATTATAAAATAATATAATATTATAATCCATTAATATTAATATTATAATATAATATGTTATAATATTATAAGATATAATATATTAATAGTATTAATATATTATAAATTATAATCCATTATATATTATCCATTCATAAACATTTACCGCTAAAGAGTTTAAATTTTTTTTAATAATATTTTGTTGATTTATATATTTTACTATTTTCTGCTTGATGTTATTTTTATAGTAACCTAGTTTAAAATATGCATCTATTAAATTATTTAAATGATTTAATAGTAATTCTAAAAATTTCGTTAATTTATGTGTAATAATAAAGATTTCCTTTTGTGTCAAAGTGAACTTTCTTAAAATTGATGGACAATATAGGCACGAGTCATTTATTGTAAAAATAAAATTATGCTGCTTTCGACAATAAGAATGCTTAATAAGGACGCTATCATAATTATAATAATCTGAGATAATTTATTTAAAATAATAACCCTCTGCCGATACGGGCGATGAGGATGGATCAACATCAAACCGTTATTACAACACTGCACCGTTAATAGACAAACATTTTACCAGATTAATACTAATTCACATGTCGTTAAGCTGCAATAGGGATAGTGTTTTTAAATAAATGCAAGTTCGAGCATGTAAGAGTTGTTGGCATATACATAAACAGTATTTACAAATACAAGCGGATTCTCGCGTATGGCACATATCCCATTTGAGCATAACTTTCCATGAAAACCGTTAAGAGGAAATCTTATGCATGCTCGAACGGAAGGCGTAAATTGGATATCACTATTTAGTAAGAGTTGCTTCGAATCCCAATTCGATACATGCGAACGAAATGCCGCCGTCTCTATTAAGACGAAACGTTTCTGTGGGATAAATGTCAAAGGTTGATATCTAGTAAGATAAGCTAATTTCGAAGACTACAAATCTATCAATTTGCTTAAAATTCTAAATAGACAAATCTTGCCAACAGCCCGATAACCATCATGTAACCCTAGGAATAAACATTATTTGAAAATAGATCATTGAAGTACATAGTCTGTTGAACGTAAAATATTGATCGAATTCATACAAGAAGCAACCTCACAAGCAATTATATCAAAATAGCAGAACTGCGTACATATTTGCAAATTAATACCGCCATAGGTAAAAACATCATTTCGTGATAACCTACCACCTACTCGAAATTTTAACACTTTTGTTTTCGCTAGATTAACCTGCAAACCATTCGCCATACAAAACAGTTTGAGCCTAACCAATGCTAAACTCACATCGCCTATTTTTGACGAATATATAACCAGATCATCTGTATTTAAAAAACAAGGAGGTAGATTCACTTATACATGCTGGCAGATCATATACAAACAGACTGAATAAAAGTGGACAAAGAGGATCACCTTGAGGAACGCCCTTAATTTGTTGAAAGTAATCTGAATATTATATTCCATCAATGACTCGGACAATGTGAGGAGAGAGAACCTGATGTGATACATATATGGAATAGTTCTTTAGGCTAAGTGCGGTTATTAATTATCGGAGAAGCAAGTCTCTGTCAATGCAATCGAATGCTTTTGTAAAATCTACGAAAACAGCGAACAAAGTAAGGTGATTTGAACGAGCTTCTTGAACAGCGTTTTTTAAGATGGAGACAGCACTTGTTGTAGAGAAACCCGGTCGAAAACCATGTTGCTCGATTGGGCGAAAGTTTGATACATAGGCTACAAACCTACGGCTAATGATGATAGCAAATAATTTATATGGTTGACTAAGTATTGCTATACATTTGTAATTATTTAGATTTCGAGGATCATTACCACCTTTATAGAGTATTTTTATAATCACCAACTTCCACTATATAGTGAACAAGTCTTCTATTGAGGCCCAATTAAATAACATCACAAGAAAATTAATTAATTCTGACCAAATACCTTAAATATGTTCAGCGGCTATAACATCATTGCCGGCTACCTTTCTATCAGGCATGTGTGGTAAAAAGAATTCGATTTTATAGGCTGTAAAATATGCATTCAAGTGGCTTAGCTCTCATAGAGGCCCTAACGACCTACTGAAATAAATATACTGCTTTTTATCTCTAATATTGGAATAAAATAAATTACTAAAATGTCGTTCCCATTGAGAAATTGGTACACTGACAATAGTACTCACTGAACGACGGCGAGGATCTAACTTCCACGTCATTAAACGTGCCTGTACTTTTATCCTGTTATTATTGTGCGCATTTAAAACCATTTTAAGCGTTCGTATTTTCATGTTGTATTCGTTCTTTAATTTTACAGAGGCCGGTATGCTTCATCTCGCCTTAACAAACTACGATAATGTAGTAATTTTACCTATTCAATCTGTGGAATTTACAAGACACGGGTGTGTGTTTCATAATAAGCGACTACTCCAAAGAAAGTTCTAGGTGCATATTATGAAGTTGAATGTTAGAAAAAGCGATATCAATACAGCTTTTACCGTTGTGACATTCATAGACCACTTTTCGGCATAAACATGAACAAGATCAACGGGATTGAAATAATTAACTAGCTGTGAATTTTGTCTGGGATTGGTACCGAGCGTTAAAATCTCCGGCTATGATTAAATGATTTTGACGTGGTAAGGCAATAAGAATTTGTGAAATTTCATCGATAATATATTATGCTGAGAGTGATGAATTAAAATAGCAGGCAACTATTGAAACATTAGGTAGTTCCACACATATACAGTTAGTTGATGACCGGCAAAACTAGTCTTTAATAAAATGTTTAATTGCAAGGATCCTTCCACATAATGAACGTCATCGGCTGCCATATAATAATACAATAATTTATTTAACGTGGCAAATGCGTGCAAAATGCACGCTTACATGACCACTAACAAACAAAAAAAAGAACATCAAAAGTCACAGATAATTAGTTAATTTTTGAAATGGAATTGGATTTGGCGTTTGAAGCACGGCATAGATGTTGATTGGCGGATATGAATAGGTAGTTGATTCCACAAGAGAGGAGCAGCCACAACGAAAGAGCGGAAGCCAAAAGAGGTAGAGTAGATTGGGACATGTAAAAGAAGGGAATTACGGGAACGCAGAGCACAATACACAGTACGAGAATTGTCGAGAAAAGGAAGGTTGAGAAATGAAGGGGTATGAGAAGTTATAAGGCGAAAAGCAATGATAAGAAGACGAATTTGAACACGACAATAAATGGTAGGCCAATCAAGAGAAACAAGATAGTGGGATGTATGATCAAAACGACGAAGACGGAGGAGAATTCGGACGGCAGCGTTGATGATGCGTTGTAAAGGAAGAATAGTGGATTTAGGTGAGTTGGAAAATAGACTAAGACAGTAATCAAGTCTTGAGAAAAGAAGAGAAGATATGAGAGTCATACAAGAAGGGAAATCGATCAATCTACGAACTTGACGGAGATTGCGGAGTATCAAGGTAGATAAGCGTACTTTATCACTAACGAAAGGTTTAAGTGAAAGTCGGTTGTCGAAATGAAAGCCTAGGAAAACAAGATGATCAACGATAGGAAGAATTGTAGAATTTAGTGATACGGAAGGAGGTTCTACGCCGAAGCTTCGAGGTAGGATCCACATAATTTTAGATTTATCAGGATTCAGAGAAAGGCGAAGGGAAGAAAGATGATTGGAAATTGAGACAAGACAGCTGGAAACAGAAACACTAAGATCATGAATACGATAAGCAGGTGCGTGAGCATAGATGAGAATGTCATCAGCATATTGCATAACATGGAAGTTAAATTTATGAGAAATCGAAGACAAATCACCAAGAAGAAGAGAGAAAAGTATAGGGCCTAATACGGAGCCTTGTGGAACACCGGACGGAATGGACGAAGGATGAGAGAGAAGAGTTAGAATATACGCGAAATGTACGGTTTGATAGATATGAAGAAAACCATGATACAGTGGGTAAAGAGAAGCCATAATCATGACGAAGGCGATGTAGAAGAATCGAGTGCTCGACGATGTCAAAAGCAGACGATAGATCAAGAGAAACTATGACACTACATAATTTATGATCGCGCGAGATGAGTAAGTCATTATAAACTTTAAGACATGCAATTTCAGTAGAGTGATTAGAGCGAAAAGCGGCTTGGAAGGGAGGAAACAAGTTAGAGGAAAAGAGATATGTATTAACTTGTTTGAGAACGAGTTGCTCAAGGAGTTTAGAGAGGGTTGGGAGAAGTGAGATTGTACGGTACGAAGATGGTAGTGAGGAGTCGAGAGATTGCTTTTTGATGAGAAGCCGAACAGTGGCACATTTCCAGACGGAAGGAAATGTACGGCTACGGATGGACGAGTTGAACAATGTGGTTAGGAAGGGTGAGATAGTGGAGCAGATATTTTTAAGTAAGTGAGTTGGAATTGGGTCATGAGGAGAGATTTTGTTAGGTAATGACAGCAGAACCGAAGAAACTTCATCAGACGAAACGGGAAGAAGGTGGAATAGTTCTGGGAGGGAAGTATTTAAAGAGAAGAGTGGGTACAAGGGGGCTACGGGTTGTAGGGAAAGTAAATTAGATAGCTTAGTTTGTAGATAAGAAGAAAATTCATCAGGATTTATATTACAAGAAGTAGATGATCGTGAAAGAATCGAGTTTAAGATTTTCCAATGAGATTTAGAGTTGGACGATGACTCGAGTTGATTTCGCCAAAAGATAGTACGTTTAGTACGTATAAGAATGAGATGTGAACGGCGTAGAGAGAAGTAGGAATCACGGAGATTTGGAGGGAGTGAGTTGGGAGAACGTTTAAGAAAGCGATTATACACACGAAAAGAGTGACGGAGTCGACGCTTAGAAAGACTACAGTCAGAATCGAACCAGGGAGCATGGCGCAAGCGCTGAGAGCGTCGGAGTCGACTAGGCAGAAGTTTATTGATGATAGACATAAGTTCAGAATCAAACAGAATGCAGAGATCATCGATAGAGAGATAGTTAAGAGCAAGTGAAAAGAGTGAAGAATTGAGTAAGGTTGTGCAGAGAATAGGGATATCGAGAAGTTTCCAGGGTAGACTTGGTGTGGGTATTGGTGGAGGCAATACCATATGATACTGGAATGTTGAAAACGTAAAAATTGAGAATCGTGGTTTGTGTAGTGATAAAGGTTTCAGCAAGGACTAATGCATAGAATGATTGAAGCCATAATGATAAGTCATCGTTGAGAAGAGAATGTAAACCTTCGACGTCGTATATCAATACACGATAATATTAAGTAATTACATTGGAAGTCGAGGAATAGGGATAACAAGCTGGCGATAATGAAAAAGGAAGTTAAAGTAGAATACGTAGGTGACGACGTCGATGATGAAAGCTTAGATGATGATAAAGACGGACAAGTATAGGATGAAAATACCGATACCGTCTGATAAATATCCGAAATCCTCCTATCTAGTCAAATTGAAATAGATTAGGAAGGACCGTGAAGCTGAATGTTTGACGTTGATACTGGTGATATAAAGTTTAAGTCATTTGACGTGTTTAAACGAACGATATGACTTCCACGAATAATGAAGGATTTACTGGGATTGGCAAGACGACGTTTTCGCAATTGTTTGCGTAATGATTGTTGGGATTCGCGCTCATTTTGAGAAATAAACACAAAGTCATAATGATCAGACCTTTTGAATTTTTAATAGAAAATGAGCGCACGCATAATAGTTAGTCCATCTATTGTTACTTTCACCCATGGAGGACAATAGTTTTTGGTTGAGCGCTTCGCCTTCATGTTATTTAATTTGTTTCCATCCATACCGATGGATATTAGTAAATTTGTAACTTCAGTCTAATCATCAGGAGACAAAAAGAGTCATCGCACAATGATGTTTTTTGGGGGGTCGCCGGAGTTATCGATTCGCGAACCTGCGGAGTTGCAGAGACGACATTTCTGATCAGTAGTTTGGAATGTTGCCAAAACCGTGTGGGTTATTTCCCGTCGCAGAACGGAAACGCAATATTTTGCAATAGAAGGATTGGAGATCTTTGGGTTAAGATTAATGTTAGTTAATGACGAAATAGTTGATTTTAAGTCTAATATATCGATTTGTAGGTCCACGATCTTAGAGTTTGAAGAATCATTTGTTTGTAGAAGAGAATAGATTTTTTTTAAAACGCAGAAATCGCATTGAAAATTTTGGGGTCTTTACTCATGAGAAAATATTAGTTTATTGTGAAAGATTTTATCTTTACATACTCCGACGTGTCAAGATGATTGTTAACAATCCCAGTAGATGTGATTTTAGGTGAGACACAAGTAATAGATAAGTGACAATGAGTTTTGAACTTTTTAAGACACGAGAGAGTTAGTGGATGAATCGGCTTCATAATCTGTACGTTGTTGTTTCTATACTGTTAGTGGTTTGATCGTTACGTCAGCAGAAGATCCGTTAAATTCTCGGTTGGTCCAGTTTCGCGCAAAACAGTCCTTACAATGTCGTCCAACCGTCGCGCATGAACACTCTCGACAAGTTGTTGCATGCACAACTTGTCGTTGATTTTCTAATTTCAACAATGATTTTCTAATTGCAATCAGTTATTTAAATCTTTGAACAGATTAACTTCTTGAGATTTAAAGATTGAATCAATTACTTAAAAAGCTGCTTTTAGAATTGTCTCCGTAGAAATAAAGAATAACTTTAGGTAGTGAAATTATTTATCTGTCGTTGGATTCACTGGAATTTGGCGAAGCAATCCGATTGTGTGTTTAAGCTGTTATAATTTTGTTCTTCTTGTAATATGTTTAATCAATATAAGAACTTTTATCTTAGTTTAATAATATTAATAATTGATATATCTGTGCAGTCGTTGTAAATTTGATGACTATTTGAGTCTCTCGCTATTTGTCTCTTGTTTGTTGTCTCTTGTTTGTTGTCTCTTGTTTGTTGTCTCTTGTTTGTTGTCTCTTGTTTGTTGTCTCTTGTTTGTTGTCTCTTGTTTGTTGTCTCTTGTTTGTTGTCTCTTTTTTGTTGTCTCTTGTTTGTTGTCTCTTGTTTGTTGTCTCTTGTTTGTTGTCTCTTGTTTGTTGTCTCTTGTTTGTTGTCTCTTGTTTGTTGTCTCTTGTTTGTTGTCTCTTGTTTGTTGTCTCTTGTTTGTTGTCTCTTGTTTGTTGTCTCTTGTTTGTTGTCTCTTGTTTGTTGTCTCTTGTTTGTTGTCTCTTGTTTGTTGTCTCTTGTTGTGGGTTGTCGTTATTTGGCTGTTTCATATTAAATATATTAGTTTTAAAAATTCTAATTATTTAAAAACTTATATTTTTTTAACAAAGAACAAAATTGATAACTTGAGAGTAATTTTTTTTCTCGGATATAACTCTTAAGTTTACACTTAAATGTCGAAAATGTAGTCGTTATATAAAAGGCTAACCCATCGTCAACTGTCCATCACCATTGAATGGCCAATAACCATTTGATTGATTTTAAAGAGACTTATGTATTGAGTGAGGATGCCAACAATGTTTTAAAGGGAATATATCGCACACACCCTTTAAGTTACTTCAGTATGATTTACAATTATTCTAATTTAAATGACAATTTTAATTTTGACAGGTTATTTTAAATGTCAATGACCTGTGCTGTCATTTTTACAATTGAAATTTTGATGACTATTTTATTATTCTGCAAGTTACTTTAATCCTATCTATAAGCCAACAGCATCGTCACCTTTTATTAGAAATTAGATTTAATGGAAGATTTCAATACTGCAAATTTCAATATATTACTTTGGCTTATAGATAGGATTGAAGTAGCGTGCAGAATAAAAAATAGTCATCAAAATTTCGAAAACGTTTAAAGTTCATAGTTAAAAATTTTCAATTTTATCAATGCCAATCGATACGGGAGTACAAAATAAATCCATGTCGATAAATTTGAATTTAATTAATATTATATTATTATATATTCTTATATATTATAATATATTCGCATACATACGTTTCACGTTTCGGTCTTTTTAATGTTGACTGACGATCACTCGACTTGTCTGCCTTTATGGGCAATTAGATTTAATGAAAGACTTTTGTCTTACATTTTGGAAATTTAATTGAAATCATTTCTGATTTCAAATTAAATCAGGGTTGTATGAGAATGCGTAACCTTCGAATTCAAGCCTACATATTTTTCCTAATGATTACAATTATTAAACTAGTCATCTATAGTTTGTGTCCTAATTTTAATATGATATACCTGTGCAGTCATTGTTACCATTGCAATTTTGATGAATATTAATTAAATACATATAATATAAATATATAATATATAATAATATTATATATAATATATAATAATATTATAATAAA
>WNNJ02002803.1:0-2500 GCA_012934845.2 Pomphorhynchus laevis
CCTGATTCCCCGTTACCCGTTACAACCATGGCAGTAATATCGACTGCCATCAAAAGTTGATAGGTCAGACACTTGCAATCAACGTCGCCCGCTCTAGGCGGGGCAATCCGAAAATTTACCCAGAGTCGTCACAATTTTGTTTTCTTGCGAAAACGTTGGCTTTGATCTGATAAATGCGTCCTTTCTTGCGTCAGGACTTTTGTGCATGTATTAGCTCTAGATTTTCCACAGTTATCCACCTGTCATATTGTCCCATAAACTACGACTGATGTAATGAGCCATTCGCGGTTTTCACCATATCTGGTATGCACTTACACATGCATGGCTTAATCTTTGAGACAAGCGTATAATTACTGGCACGATCAACCAGGTATAGACATTTAATCCCGTATCACAGGATTATTTTTCATCATGCTAGACACAACACACTAGGTGTTGCTACATACAATTCAATAATACCACTTCATGAACCCATCACGTTCAATTGATAGGTAATCCTCTCATTGTTGCTCCCCGTACAACAGCAAAAAGTAGTATTTGCTAAATTATCAACGTGTTCCAATCTGCCCAACGTTTATTCACCGTTTATGTGTACCCTTAATCATTGATTAAACGCACTATGTTTATGCACCGCTATCGTTATATGTTGATTAATCAACATCGCTATAGTATACAACTGCCTTTGTACACTTTTCTATGTAACAGTAATCACTGTCACATAACTGACACCTCTTGCATTATTAGTCGCCATGACTAGATGCAATATTTACCCGTATGCACCGCATTTCATTAGACATTGATTCCTCAACATCATTAACCACTTATGTATTGCTAGCCAACCAGTGCATTGCAACACTATCACTTGAGAGCACACACTGCGCACTCTCAACTTTGCTGAAATGTTACAATTCGTCTTTTCACTAAATTTACCAATTTTGTTAGTCTACAATTCGTCTTTTCACTAATTTTGCAAAAGATGTTTACTGTTGAAATGTTTTGCTAATTTATATTATTTAGACGTAAATATAAAAAATACAGTGTACGCTGAATGTTCAATGTGTGTTATAAAATGCAATCATGTATGCAATGTCGTTTTTCACATAATTTCATATATTACGTTAGTTCATCGATTCTCAATTTATTTTAAAATGCAAAATTTAAATATTAGCTCTCATAAATAGAAAGCAATATCATTTACACTGCAAATCGTCTTTTCACTAATTTTGCAAAAACAAATATGATCTAAGTTAAGAGTAGGTTTAACATAATATTATGACTGCAAATTAAAATTTTCCATGGCGTTAGTTAATATTTGATATACGAATAAATTTTTTAAACATATGAATATAATTTTAAAAGTGTTAATTAATATTTAATAAATGTAATTATTTTTTAGTATAGGAATAGATTTATAGACGGTTACAACAATCTTATGTTTAATATTTTCCATCCATCGGTTCGGTGAATATATAAATCAATAATATTAATCTAACGAATAAGCAATATTTTCATCTATAGATATTCATCAAATATTTCAAATTAACAATTGAACAAAAGAGAGATTTCATTCTTGGAAAAAGCTATTTATTAACATAAGATTATTCGACTAAAATAATAATCAAATTAAGACTCGATCTACATAGTTACCGTTCGGATATTTACGAAATGAACATAATTTGTAAGTAGAATAGTGTTTATAAAGTATGATAATTTTGATATTCTACATTTCGTCTTTTCAAGGTATAGTACACATTATAGTACAACGCACTAAACATAATAGTACAACGCACTATACATTATAGTACGACAAACTATAACGTATATTAAAATATACATAATAGTGCGGTATTAAAGAAGGTATAGAGTTTAATAATGTAAATGGAACTACACAGAGGTAAGATAATCGGGCATCAACGTGAAGGGGGAATAATGGGTTAGTAAAAACCGTAATAAATAGCGTAGTTCAAAACATTAATTTCAGTAAAAATTTAGAAAAAGTATGTGATTAACCAGTAGTATAATTATAAGGGATCCCTTTGAATACTGTGAACATTTTTATATCAAATATGAGGGGGTAAAAGGGCTTAGTACATGATGTATTGTAGTTCATCTTATATTTCATAATATTGATTCGACTGGACCATTGTTCAAATATGGATAATATTGTTCAAATATAGATAAAGTGTAAATGATTGTTCAAATATGAATAATATTGTTTAAATTTGGATAAAGTGAAAATGATTGACGGGTAAAATATTAATGAAAACTATGATTATGTCGAATTATAATTTATCGGTGAGGGGGAATATGTGGTAAGTACAAGCAGTAATACAAAATGTAGTAAATAATATAAAATCAGGTCAAATATTTAAAACATGCAGTATATTCTAAGGTAAACCTTTGAATACATCGAATATTTGTTTATCGGGGACGGGGGGTAAAGGGGTTAGTAGGTAATGAATTGTTGTTCATAATAAATTTAATAATATTGATTCGACTG
>WNNJ02002803.1:7500-17500 GCA_012934845.2 Pomphorhynchus laevis
TCGTTGGTGAAACTTGCAAAAGATTCGGTAAGATGCTGATACACGCCTATCCTCGCGTTACACACTTCAAACAATATGGATCGAAGGCCTAGGCCACCGAGGTTGTTGGGTAGGTGGATAAAGCCGCTGTTGACGTAGTGCGGTATTCGCAAGATCTGCTTTATTTGTTTACGTATCGCTGTGTCGATAGCTTTGAGTGATGTTATAGACAGATCTGCGGTTTGGCATTTATATATTATCTTGGGCAGGCAGAAGTCGTTGAAGAGATGCACAACCTGGGTAGGTGATATTTGCGAGGACTTCAATATTCCAAGATAATTATTTACACTGTGTAGTATGGTGTCAACAGATATGCTGTTAAATGGCGTACCACCTAGGTAGACTATATCAAGTCCTTTTCGAGAGACCGGAAGGTTTGTGCCGTTGATGGTGACAAAAGGCAGATTTAGTTCAGTTCGTTTCCCATTGATATAGTCGAATCCAATGGAAGAGCATTTTTTGGCATTGAATAGTAGGCCCATATCTGCAGCTTTTGCGGAGATGTGATCGATTGATGATTGAAGCTTACGTGGATTGTTAGCAATGAGGACTAGGTCATCGGCGTAGGTAAGATGGGTAATCGCGCACTCGTTGTGTACAAAGCCGTGTTTGCTAGGTTCCAAGTCCTTAAGGGCTTCTTGCAGGCATGTGGCAAAAATGAATGAAGACAACGGGTCGCCTTGTTTTACACCGTTCCCAATGTTGATTTTATTGGTTTGACCCGATGATGTGTGGAAGACAGTGTGCGTGTTCTGGTATGTATCCTTAATATAGTTCTTAAGATATTGAGGACAGTTGGTTTTTTCTAGTGTCGCCGAAATGTATTCATGATTCAACGTATCGAATGCTGCGCGGATATCGAGGAAGGCAAAGCACATTCTCTGCTTGGTATTTGAGGAATATGATCGTAATAGCTTCACCGCCTTAATGCATAATAGGGTAGCGTAGTCGCTAAAGGCGAATTGGCAGGGTGGAATGTCTAGATGTTCTCTCAGTTTCTTCAAAATGACACGGTGGAAGAGACGACATAAGACGCTGGATATAGTGATTGGCCGGAAATTGGAGATGTCTTTCAGTGCATCATTCAAATCATCAGAAGACTCGATCTTCCCGGCTTTCGGAACTAGTAGACTGCGATTGCATCTCCAGGTTCTTGGCATATATCCTGCAGATATGATCATATTTGCAAGTAAAGAAATTATCTGACAATTCGGATCAAAACGGACCAATTGCTGTATCGATACTCTGTCAGGTCCTGCGGCTGACGACTTTGGCATCTTACGTAAGGCTGCTAGCAATTCGCTAGGTTGAATCAGATGTAGTTCGTAGTCGCTTGTGGAGCATGATCCGTTAGGCTGATTTGAATCGAGCGTCGTAATCCTCTTGTTGGTGTTGAATATCGATTTGAAGTGATCTTCGACTACGGCGAGATTTGACAAACAGGTGTAATTACCACGATTCCCTAACAGCTCCTTTGCCAGTTTGGGAGTATTGCAAAAGTAAAGAGCTCTATTGCGCCGTTTCCTTATATCTTTGTGCTGTTTGTTAGTTATCGCTTTAGTAGGTATACACGGAAGGATTCTGTTGGCCATGTCTGTGCACATATAGTGTATTGCGCATGCGTCGTTCTGCATGTTCCGTGGGTATATCACTAGATCCGTTTCTGCTGATTCCGTTATTATCCTAAATATGCGTTGAAATGCATTCGCCGCTATTTGAAGGCAGAATATCGGTGAGTATGGGCAGCTCGACTCTACTTGACGAACCAGCTGATCATACGTAAGAGCGTGCTCCTCCGAAAGCGTTGCTTGGCTATGCCAGTAGTTGACGTCTGATTTGAGTTCGGAGATTAAGTTGTGTCTCACGTCGGAATGCCTAGTGGGGTTTTTGTAGACTGCGTGCGATATTGATCGCAGAATTAGGTCTGCAGACGGTCTAAGCTGTACTGGTTTCAAAGAGAGAGATTCAAGGCGCTTGAGATCGGTTGTACGGCGTTGCTCGTCTATTCTTGTCAGATATGTAGTATAAAGAGAAACAAATCGATCGATAAGTATTTCGTAGGAATAGTCAGTCCTAGATACTTCAGACAATAGGACGCCGGTTAGGTTGCGAAGGCGCGGATGCAGGCGGCTATCGGAGTGTAAATTATTCAAGTATTCTGATATTATGGCGATCGATATGTTTGAACATGTTTGATTGCTGTCCATATCTGTAGACTTGTATCTAAGGTCAGAATCGAACGAGATAGGTATGTCAGTAGGTAAAGAACACGCTGCAGGGGGTACTTCAGGGTTATCCTGGAAGTAATCAATATTCGCTGTATTCTGCTCTGTATCAGACTGAATTTGTGGAGTTGAATTGTTGACTATTGCGAGCGGCCGAGGATCGTTCGTTATTTCGTTTGGTATAGTAGTATGCTCGGTCATGCTTGCTAGGCAGGTATTTGAGTCAGTTATGGTATGATTAATGGCATCATTCATAATAACAGAGTTTGCAGACAGTGTCCTAGCACTCAGTGGTTTCTTGCATCTTGCTGCATGAGCTCGGATCGAGATAGAATTAGGTGATGAGAATTGAAGGCACTTGGAGCACGTGTATATAATAGACGTTAGTGGGTGTTCTTTGTTTCTGTGTTGCTCGAGCGATTTGAAATATGATTTACCAATAAACTGCTGGTTACAGATCGGACATGAAATTGTAGACCCACTATCTTGTGGATAGAGTACATTATTGTCGCGAGTAGTCCGCTGGGTTGCTTGGCTAATGGTAGGTGTAGAGTTTACAGTCATAGTATTTGTTTGGTAAGTAGAATTCTTGCTGGAAGGTGGTGATAACCGTCGCTTGTTAGACGCGCATTGTCGGAAGTGTAGAGCTATACCAGATGCTGTGGGATTGCAATATTGACAATTTGGGCACACAAATGTTGAGATGTGGCAGGAGTGTGCCGATGCCAAGTGCATCACTAAATTTTTGTTCCTTGCTTTCCCAGAAAATTCAGCGCTACAATGCGGACAGAAAAGTGGTAGAGCTGGCGGTGTATAGTTAATTGTGATTGTGTTATAATCGATATTTCTGTGCTCATCATTACTTGCGTATAAATTGGTAGATGTTGAATCGATGTCCTTGGAGGGCATGATATTATTGCCAAAAAAGTTACCGTCGCATGCCACTGCCTTGTCGCTTTGCGTTTCGAAGATAGAGCGTCTAGACATAGCGAACTCTAACTTGTCATAATCATGCATTGCGAGGGCAGAGGTACGGTTGCGTCCCTCGTCTAGTTCGCCGTCATCGTCCACGACGTGGGAAGTAGAAGAACGACTTGAGGCGGGATCGTAGTTGAACATAGCATATATAGATCGCAGTAATTACGACATTAGCTGCTGCTGCCCAGCCAAGGAAGCTGCTGATTGTCCGCGACTGCTTATTCGACGAACTTGAGTTCGCTTATATCGCAGCTTTCCTGTATATCTACAGGAATTTCCCCTATCCGCAACCTGGGGACGCGCTCGGTAGCACCAGTCACAGTGCCTCGAGAAAGTCATAGTTACTTCCGCCGTTTACCCGCGCTTGTTTAGATTTCGCCACGTTAACCTTCTGAGCACTGGGCAGAAATCACATTGCGTCAACACCGGTGACGGCTATCGCAATGCTCTGTTTTAATTAAACAGTTAGATTCCCCTTGTCCGTACCAGTTCTGGTTTGACTGTTCGACGCTAACCGATTACTGTACACAGCACAAAGTACCATGCACCGAAAAGCTGAAGCCGTCGAAAGGACAGAAGGCATCGGGGTCCGACCTCAGAACGCTACCTTGCGGCAACGCCATCGATCAGTCCCCAAATGCTACCGCCTCCCTCTTGCGACAGCCCGATCAACTCAGTCCTCAGAGCCAATCCTTTTTCCAAAGTTACGGATCTATCTTGCCGACTTCCCTTGCCTACTTTACCCCATCAACTAGAGGCTATATACCTTGGAGACCTGCTGCGGAATTAGGTACGATCAGGAACGAGACTAATATCACGCCCCCAGATTTTTATGAACCACACGATGTGCACGGTGCTACGCAGTAATCGCGTCGCAATACGGCAATTAGTCCCTGTCTCCGAATAACTCGTTTCCAGGGATATGTTACCTAACAAAGAAGAGAGAACTCTTCCCCGAACATCGCATGGCGTCTCTGGGTTTGTCAACGTTACCGTTTTTGCCACATTTCAAAGAAACATGACATAATCCGCATCCTGGCTCGGGAAGATTAACCCGATTCCCTTTCGATTGCGTGAGCTGAAAGCTCCACACTAATCACTGAATTTCACATACTCTTAGGATCGGCTGAACCATGTTCAATTAATGTTCACATGGAACCCTTCTCCACTTCAGTCTTCAAAGTTCTCATTTGAATACTCGCTACTGCCACTAAGATCTGCACAAGCGCCAGCTTCACGGGAGCTTACACTCCACGCTTCAATGCTAACGTCTTCGCCCTCCTACACGTTGATCACTTTTCAATTCTGAATAGACCAGACACAATATCAACGGTTAAGCATAGGTTCATGTCTACAGCGCCATCCATTTTCAGGGCTAGTTGATTCGGCAGGTGAGTTGTTACACACTCCTTAGCAGATGCCAGCTTCCATGGCCACCGTCCTGCTGTCAATATCAACCAACACCTTTTATGGCATCTCATGAGAAACGTATCTGGCACCTTAGCTCAACGTTCAGTTCATCCCACAGCGCCAGTTCTGCTTACCAAAAATGGCCCACTTGGCGCACTCTATTCATACTCCCTGCTCAATTAAGCAGCAAGAGAGTTCTTACCCGTTTTAAGTTTGAGAGTAGGTCAAAGTTATTACAGCTCCGATTCCTCCAATCATTAGCTTTACCAGGTAAAACTAATATGCGCACCAGCTTTCCTGAGGGAAACTTCGGAGGGAACCAGCAACTAGATGGTTCGATTAGTCTTTCGCCCCTATACCCAAGTTTGGCGATTGATTTGCACGTCAAAACCGCTACGAACCTCCACCAGAGTTTCCCCTGGCTTCATTCTACTCAGGCATAGTTCACCATCTTTCGGGTCTCAACCTGAACGCTCAGGTGCAGTAGGCAGCAATTACATCTGTGCCACTCATCACTTGTGCTTATCATCAGCGCTCACGCATTTGTTCGCATCTCATATAGAGTTGTTTTCACTTTGCCTTTAAATTTCGTTTCAGAAAACGACTTGCGTTCGAGTTGAACTCCTTAGTCCGTGTTTCAAGACGGTTCGAATGATTCTTAGCAAATCGTGTTGCTCTCTATGAACCTTCAAACGTACAAACAGTCACTGTACAAATTCACGTATGCGAACCGCACATATAAGCAGCGCACATAGTTCGAGGCATTTTCTAACAATGAAGTAACGATAGCAACTGCATCAGAGATACAGATAACGATACATTGCTGTAGGATACTTCATGAGAAGATCCCGTTCGACAAGATACCGCGCTAACGCAAGATCACCGAGCAACCATAAACATCATCAATTACAGTACTGCGTGCAATGCTATCAACACATTGACATGCATTCAATCAACAACACATAGTACTTGAATGATAAACATTTCTATCACTCAATCATTCGCTTTGCAGAGTACAGTTTCACGCACTTGTGAACTCTCTTTTCAGAGTACTTTTCAACTTTCCCTCATGGTACTTGTTCGCTATCGGTCTCGCAACAATACTTAGACTTGTATGGGGTTTGCCACACAATTTCGAACTGCACTCTCAAGCAATTCTACTCAAACATCGTCACCAGAATGCCATTTTAGTAGTATCACGGGCCTTTCACCCTCTCTGGGTAAGTTGCGTTCAATCAAACTTACACTACACAACAGCATTAGAACGGTAACGACACCAACATCACACTTTTTGATACTAGCAGCATCAAAATTCGATGATGGCCTTTCTATGTTCATTCGCCATTACTAATAGAATCCCAGTTGGTTTCTTTTCTTCCGCTTATTAATATGCTTAAATTCAGCGGATTATCTCACCCGATTTGAGGCCAAATATCGATCAATCACGACGACACTTCACTCATATGATTATCAATACCCAGTTACGCAGAGTTATCGTCCGTGTTTCAAGATATAGTGCAGTTCAGCTAGCATGTTCTACTATATATAGTCACTGATTAGAATTGCTCGCCTGCATTATGCACTTATCGTTAGCAGCGTTATTTAATATGTAGTCATCACTAACACTGTTAATATATTCATATTAATCGACCTCAAACGGATGTAGCTATGAGTTTGACCTCACAGCTGTCATTTGCGTTCAAAAACTATCTGTTCCGTGTGTCCTGCAGTTCACAGAATTTATCACATATGGCAACGTTCTTCCTCGATTTGCGAGCCAAGTGATTCACTGTACACCGACGTTCATTTCTTGTTTTAGCTACCATCAACAAGTAAATGATAGTTCTTGCCTAGCTCAAGAACATTATATTATTGCCACAAATTCAGTTTCAGTAAACAACAGTTTACAATCGAGGCAAGTCATATTCACATGACAATAATAATTAGAACTCCACCTTACCCTTACGTGGAATTCATCATGATCAATCAGTTAACAACAGAAGTAACAGTCAAGATTGTTCCCACCTATACAGGTGGTTTCAGCGTCAATGATCCTTCTGCAGGTTCACCTACAGAAACCTTGTTACGACTTTTACTTCCTCTAAACGCTCAAGCTTGGGCAGCTTCTAGGTAGATCAACAGGGTGGTTAGCCCCGTGACACCTATCCACAGACCTCACCAAATCATTCAATCGGTAGTAGCGACGGGCGGTGTGTACAAAGGGCAGGGACTTAATCAACGCGAGATAATGACTCGCGCTTACTAGGAATTCCTCGTTCACGAAGAATAATTTCAATCTCCGATCCCAGTCACGAAGGCTATTTACGATTCCGCATATCTTCCGACATGCGTAGTGCGCTTTGTGCCCTCCATTGTAGCGCGCGTGCAGCCTCGAACATCTGAGGGCATCACAGACCTGTTATTGCTCTACTTCGTGTGCTTAAGCAACACCTGTCCCTCTAAGAAGCATTGTAACGACGAACAATCGCTACGCTAATTAGTAGGCTAGAGTCTCGTTCGTTATCGGAATAAACCAGACAAATCACTTCACCAACTACGAACGGCCATGCACCGCTACCCACCGGATCAAGAAAGAGCTTTCAACCTGTCAATCCTCACGGTGTTCGGACCGGGTAAGCTTTCGCGCGTTGAGTCAAATTAAGCCGCAGGCTCCACTTCTGGTGTGCCCCTCCGTCAATTCCTTTAAGTTTCGATTTTGCAACCATACTCCCCCCGGAACCCAATCACTTTGGTTTCCCGGAGGGTGCTCGCCAAGCTAAATTGCACTGGCGAATCCCCAGTCGGCATAGTTTACAGTTAGAACTAGGACGGTATCTAATCGTCTTCGATCCTCTAACTTTCGTTCTTGATTAATGAAAACATTCTTGGCAAATGCTTTCGCAGTTGTCCGTCTTGCGATGGTCACAGAATTTCACTTCTAGCACCGCAATACGAATGCCCCCGTCTGTCCCGATTAATCATGACCTCTGCTTTCGTAAACCAACGAAACGGAACCGAGGCCCTATTCCGTCATCCCATGCAGCATTATACAAGCATAAAGCCTGCGTTGAGCACACTAATTTTCTCAAAGTGACATTGACCTTCTACCGCGACACACACTAAAGTGCATCAACGATGAACTGGCATAAAAAGGAGTGAATCCGTGGTAGCGACTCTAGGCCGTCCACGGACCATTTCCTGATGTCCAACGACGAGCGTTTTAACCGCAGCAACTTTAACATACGCTTTTCGAGCTGGAATTACCGCGGCTGCTGGCACCAGAACTTGCCCTCCAATAGATTCTCGATAAAATTCTTTCATTGTTCTCATTTCAATTGCCGAATCAAAAGATTGCGGCATCGCTACTTCTCGTCACTACCTCCCCGATCGGGGATTGGGTAATTTGCGCGCCTGCTGCCTTCCTTGGATGTGACAGCCGTTTCTCATGCTCTCTCTCCGGAATCGAACCCTGATTCCCCGTTACCCGTTACAACCATGGCAGTAATATCGACTGCCATCAAAAGTTGATAGGTCAGACACTTGCAATCAACGTCGCCCGCTCTAGGCGGGGCAATCCGAAAATTTACCCAGAGTCGTCACAATTTTGTTTTCTTGCGAAAACGTTGGCTTTGATCTGATAAATGCGTCCTTTCTTGCGTCAGGACTTTTGTGCATGTATTAGCTCTAGATTTTCCACAGTTATCCACCTGTCATATTGTCCCATAAACTACGACTGATGTAATGAGCCATTCGCGGTTTTCACCATATCTGGTATGCACTTACACATGCATGGCTTAATCTTTGAGACAAGCGTATAATTACTGGCACGATCAACCAGGTATAGACATTTAATCCCGTATCACAGGATTATTTTTCATCATGCTAGACACAACACACTAGGTGTTGCTACATACAATTCAATAATACCACTTCATGAACCCATCACGTTCAATTGATAGGTAATCCTCTCATTGTTGCTCCCCGTACAACAGCAAAAAGTAGTATTTGCTAAATTATCAACGTGTTCCAATCTGCCCAACGTTTATTCACCGTTTATGTGTACCCTTAATCATTGATTAAACGCACTATGTTTATGCACCGCTATCGTTATATGTTGATTAATCAACATCGCTATAGTATACAACTGCCTTTGTACACTTTTCTATGTAACAGTAATCACTGTCACATAACTGACACCTCTTGCATTATTAGTCGCCATGACTAGATGCAATATTTACCCGTATGCACCGCATTTCATTAGACATTGATTCCTCAACATCATTAACCACTTATGTATTGCTAGCCAACCAGTGCATTGCAACACTATCACTTGAGAGCACACACTGCGCACTCTCAACTTTGCTGAAATGTTACAATTCGTCTTTTCACTAAATTTACCAATTTTGTTAGTCTACAATTCGTCTTTTCACTAATTTTGCAAAAGATGTTTACTGTTGAAATGTTTTGCTAATTTATATTATTTAGACGTAAATATAAAAAATACAGTGTACGCTGAATGTTCAATGTGTGTTATAAAATGCAATCATGTATGCAATGTCGTTTTTCACATAATTTCATATATTACGTTAGTTCATCGATTCTCAATTTATTTTAAAATGCAAAATTTAAATATTAGCTCTCATAAATAGAAAGCAATATCATTTACACTGCAAATCGTCTTTTCACTAATTTTGCAAAAACAAATATGATCTAAGTTAAGAGTAGGTTTAACATAATATTATGACTGCAAATTAAAATTTTCCATGGCGTTAGTTAATATTTGATATACGAATAAATTTTTTAAACATATGAATATAATTTTAAAAGTGTTAATTAATATTTAATAAATGTAATTATTTTTTAGTATAGGAATAGATTTATAGACGGTTACAACAATCTTATGTTTAATATTTTCCATCCATCGGTTCGGTGAATATATAAATCAATAATATTAATCTAACGAATAAGCAATATTTTCATCTATAGATATTCATCAAATATTTCAAATTAACAATTGAACAAAAGAGAGATTTCATTCTTGGAAAAAGCTATTTATTAACATAAGATTATTCGACTAAAATAATAATCAAATTAAGACTCGATCTACATAGTTACCGTTCGGATATTTACGAAATGAACATAATTTGTAAGTAGAATAGTGTTTATAAAGTATGATAATTTTGATATTCTACATTTCGTCTTTTCAAGGTATAGTACACATTATAGTACAACGCACTAAACATAATAGTACAACGCACTATACATTATAGTACGACAAACTATAACGTATATTAAAATATACATAATAGTGCGGTATTAAAGAAGGTATAGAGTTTAATAATGTAAAT
>WNNJ02002803.1:22500-33448 GCA_012934845.2 Pomphorhynchus laevis
TATCGATACGATGCAGAACAGACCTTGTTGGGAGAATGCCAAGGCGTGAGAGCACAAGTTTGACAAAGATGTGGTGCGGTCTTCGGAGATAACGGAAGGAAATGAGATTGTTCGGTGGCGTTTCTCCGTTAAAAAATAAGCTTGTACCGTCTGCTTGCGTCAAACATTTTTGCCATGAAGCCTTTAAATCGTCGTGAAAGTTATCGCGTGGTGACTTTGATTCGTCGTATAGTTTGTTGATGGCATGTTTTGCGGCCAGTAGTTCGCTTTCAATTGAGGCGTTCAGGAAAGAAGCAAAGTGCGATACTAGATGCTGGTGAGTTCCAATCCGGGAATTGCATACATCGAAGAGAATTGAGCGCATACCAAGCCCACCGTATTTCGCAGGAAGATGGCAGAATCCTGAGTTAACGTAATGAGGTAGCCGAAGCAATTGCCTGACTGACTTACGAAGGATGTTATCTGCTGTGCGGAGCTCAGTAATGGAGATGTTGCTCGATTGGCATTTGTATATTAGCTTCGGAAGGTAGTAGTCGTTCAGCAAATGTACTGCCTGCGTTGGTGAAATCTGCGAAGAGTTTAGTAAGGAGCAATAAGATTTTATGGTATCTTGAATGGCGCTTACTGGTTCGTCGTTCAAAGGAGTAGCTCCTAGGTAAGTGATATCAGAACCTTTCGACGTCACCGGAATGTTAGCACCGTATAAGTTGACGAAGCTTTCTGAGTTAACAATTTGTTTGCCATTGATATAGTCAAAGCCAATTGACATACATTTAGCTGGGTTGAATTCGAGCCCCATTTCAGACGAATGCTTACTTATATGATCGATTGAATTTTGTAGTTTTGCTGGCGTGTTTGCGACCAGGACTAGATCGTCGGCATAGGCTAAATGTGTGATTGTTGTTTCGTTATGAACAAATCCGTGCTTGTCAGGAGTTAAATCTTTAAGGGCTTCGTTCATGCATAAGGCAAATATGAATGATGATAATGGGTCACCTTGTTTGACGCCGTTTAAGATGTATATGTTTTCCGTCTGTCCTGAGGGCGTGTGAAACACAGTGTGTGAGTCTTTGTAACTGTCAAGGATATATGCTTTAAGGTATAGTGGGCAGTTGGATTTTTCCAGAGTTCTGGCTATAAAGTTGTGACTTAGCGTATCAAAGGCAGCTCTGATATCAAGAAAAGCAAAATACATTCGCTGTTTTTTAGTAGAGCTGTAGGTTTTAAGAAGCTTGACAGCTTTGGTACACATCAATGTAGCGTATGGACTAAATGCAAATTGATTGGATGGCACACTCACGTAATCTTGAAGCAATCCAAGTATAAGACGATGGTGAATTCTGCACAGCACACTGGACATTGTAATTGGACGGTAGTTTGCAATATCGTGACGAGCAGCTGACGGATTAGATGAGGCTGTAATCTTCCCTTTCTTTGGGACAAGAACACTTTTGTTGCATCTCCATGTTCTTGGCATATAGCCAGCTTGCAATATCATGTTAGTTATAAGTGACAGAATGTGTAGACGTGGATCAAAGCGTAGGATTTGTTGAACAGATACTTTATCTGGACCTACTGCAGTTGCTTTAGAGATTTTGCTGATAACTGCAGAAAGCTGGGCAGAGGTTATCAACGGTACATCAACTAGGCCAGGATCTGATAGGTCTTGAATAGATTCGTTAGTTAGAACGTCGGCGGTGTCTGTCTTCCCGAATATGGTACTGAAGTGAGTTTGAATGTCATGGATACTAACAGGGCAGCTTTCAGTATCACCGTCGCCCATTAATTCCTTAGCTAGTTTTGGTGTATTGCAGAAGTACAACGCCCGGTTGCGTTGTTTTAGAATTTTTTTATGTTGACGAGAGGTCATACCACGAGTCGGTACGCAAGGTAAAATTCGATCTGCCAAATCAGTACATAAAAAATGGACTGCACATGCATCATTTTGAATCATTTTAGGGCAAACGATAACATCCGTTTCCGGAGATCCTGTGACAAGGCGGAAAATTCGCTGATAGGCATCTGCGGCAACTTGTAGTATAAACAGAGGATTGTTAGACTGTCCGGTTTCGATCTGCTTGAGGGTTTCTTCATAAGACAGCGCATGTTCCTTGGACTGGGTAGCGAAACGTCTCCAGAAGATCGCATAAGATTTCAAGGTACATAGAAGTGTGCGCCTTACTTCATGAACCCGAGTAGGATTACGAAATAAACAGTAAGAGATGGTGCGGAAGATTAGATCTGCAGACGGCTTTAGCTGGATAGCTTTAAGCGAGGATAGTCGGTGAAGATCTGACGGTCGTCTCCGTTCATCCGCATTTGTTAGGTATGCTGTATAGAGTGTAGTCTATCAGTAGGTTTGGGGTATGTTCTGATGTATTTGCTAATTCTAGAATAAGACTTTTCCCTTTACGTATCCTACATCTCTCATGTTTCTTCACAAAGACTGACTAGAGTCAAGCTCAACAGGGTCTTCTTTCCCCGCCGTCTGATTCCAAGCCCGTTCCCTTGGCTGTGGTTTCGCTGGGCTGCAGACAAGGACAGTGGGAATCTCATTGATCCATTCATGCGCGTCACTAATTAGATGACGAGGCATTTGGCTACCTCGAGAAAGTCATAGTTACTTCCGCCGTTTACCCGCGCTTGTTTAGATTTCGCCACGTTAACCTTCTGAGCACTGGGCAGAAATCACATTGCGTCAACACCGGTGACGGCTATCGCAATGCTCTGTTTTAATTAAACAGTTAGATTCCCCTTGTCCGTACCAGTTCTGGTTTGACTGTTCGACGCTAACCGATTACTGTACACAGCACAAAGTACCATGCACCGAAAAGCTGAAGCCGTCGAAAGGACAGAAGGCATCGGGGTCCGACCTCAGAACGCTACCTTGCGGCAACGCCATCGATCAGTCCCCAAATGCTACCGCCTCCCTCTTGCGACAGCCCGATCAACTCAGTCCTCAGAGCCAATCCTTTTTCCAAAGTTACGGATCTATCTTGCCGACTTCCCTTGCCTACTTTACCCCATCAACTAGAGGCTATATACCTTGGAGACCTGCTGCGGAATTAGGTACGATCAGGAACGAGACTAATATCACGCCCCCAGATTTTTATGAACCACACGATGTGCACGGTGCTACGCAGTAATCGCGTCGCAATACGGCAATTAGTCCCTGTCTCCGAATAACTCGTTTCCAGGGATATGTTACCTAACAAAGAAGAGAGAACTCTTCCCCGAACATCGCATGGCGTCTCTGGGTTTGTCAACGTTACCGTTTTTGCCACATTTCAAAGAAACATGACATAATCCGCATCCTGGCTCGGGAAGATTAACCCGATTCCCTTTCGATTGCGTGAGCTGAAAGCTCCACACTAATCACTGAATTTCACATACTCTTAGGATCGGCTGAACCATGTTCAATTAATGTTCACATGGAACCCTTCTCCACTTCAGTCTTCAAAGTTCTCATTTGAATACTCGCTACTGCCACTAAGATCTGCACAAGCGCCAGCTTCACGGGAGCTTACACTCCACGCTTCAATGCTAACGTCTTCGCCCTCCTACACGTTGATCACTTTTCAATTCTGAATAGACCAGACACAATATCAACGGTTAAGCATAGGTTCATGTCTACAGCGCCATCCATTTTCAGGGCTAGTTGATTCGGCAGGTGAGTTGTTACACACTCCTTAGCAGATGCCAGCTTCCATGGCCACCGTCCTGCTGTCAATATCAACCAACACCTTTTATGGCATCTCATGAGAAACGTATCTGGCACCTTAGCTCAACGTTCAGTTCATCCCACAGCGCCAGTTCTGCTTACCAAAAATGGCCCACTTGGCGCACTCTATTCATACTCCCTGCTCAATTAAGCAGCAAGAGAGTTCTTACCCGTTTTAAGTTTGAGAGTAGGTCAAAGTTATTACAGCTCCGATTCCTCCAATCATTAGCTTTACCAGGTAAAACTAATATGCGCACCAGCTTTCCTGAGGGAAACTTCGGAGGGAACCAGCAACTAGATGGTTCGATTAGTCTTTCGCCCCTATACCCAAGTTTGGCGATTGATTTGCACGTCAAAACCGCTACGAACCTCCACCAGAGTTTCCCCTGGCTTCATTCTACTCAGGCATAGTTCACCATCTTTCGGGTCTCAACCTGAACGCTCAGGTGCAGTAGGCAGCAATTACATCTGTGCCACTCATCACTTGTGCTTATCATCAGCGCTCACGCATTTGTTCGCATCTCATATAGAGTTGTTTTCACTTTGCCTTTAAATTTCGTTTCAGAAAACGACTTGCGTTCGAGTTGAACTCCTTAGTCCGTGTTTCAAGACGGTTCGAATGATTCTTAGCAAATCGTGTTGCTCTCTATGAACCTTCAAACGTACAAACAGTCACTGTACAAATTCACGTATGCGAACCGCACATATAAGCAGCGCACATAGTTCGAGGCATTTTCTAACAATGAAGTAACGATAGCAACTGCATCAGAGATACAGATAACGATACATTGCTGTAGGATACTTCATGAGAAGATCCCGTTCGACAAGATACCGCGCTAACGCAAGATCACCGAGCAACCATAAACATCATCAATTACAGTACTGCGTGCAATGCTATCAACACATTGACATGCATTCAATCAACAACACATAGTACTTGAATGATAAACATTTCTATCACTCAATCATTCGCTTTGCAGAGTACAGTTTCACGCACTTGTGAACTCTCTTTTCAGAGTACTTTTCAACTTTCCCTCATGGTACTTGTTCGCTATCGGTCTCGCAACAATACTTAGACTTGTATGGGGTTTGCCACACAATTTCGAACTGCACTCTCAAGCAATTCTACTCAAACATCGTCACCAGAATGC
This sequence comes from Pomphorhynchus laevis, assembly GCA_012934845.2. NCBI lineage: Eukaryota > Metazoa > Acanthocephala > Palaeacanthocephala > Echinorhynchida > Pomphorhynchidae > Pomphorhynchus > Pomphorhynchus laevis. The sequence continues at coordinate 27,373 of WNNJ02002803.1, forward strand.
CATTTTAGTAGTATCACGGGCCTTTCACCCTCTCTGGGTAAGTTGCGTTCAATCAAACTTACACTACACAACAGCATTAGAACGGTAACGACACCAACATCACACTTTTTGATACTAGCAGCATCAAAATTCGATGATGGCCTTTCTATGTTCATTCGCCATTACTAATAGAATCCCAGTTGGTTTCTTTTCTTCCGCTTATTAATATGCTTAAATTCAGCGGATTATCTCACCCGATTTGAGGCCAAATATCGATCAATCACGACGACACTTCACTCATATGATTATCAATACCCAGTTACGCAGAGTTATCGTCCGTGTTTCAAGATATAGTGCAGTTCAGCTAGCATGTTCTACTATATATAGTCACTGATTAGAATTGCTCGCCTGCATTATGCACTTATCGTTAGCAGCGTTATTTAATATGTAGTCATCACTAACACTGTTAATATATTCATATTAATCGACCTCAAACGGATGTAGCTATGAGTTTGACCTCACAGCTGTCATTTGCGTTCAAAAACTATCTGTTCCGTGTGTCCTGCAGTTCACAGAATTTATCACATATGGCAACGTTCTTCCTCGATTTGCGAGCCAAGTGATTCACTGTACACCGACGTTCATTTCTTGTTTTAGCTACCATCAACAAGTAAATGATAGTTCTTGCCTAGCTCAAGAACATTATATTATTGCCACAAATTCAGTTTCAGTAAACAACAGTTTACAATCGAGGCAAGTCATATTCACATGACAATAATAATTAGAACTCCACCTTACCCTTACGTGGAATTCATCATGATCAATCAGTTAACAACAGAAGTAACAGTCAAGATTGTTCCCACCTATACAGGTGGTTTCAGCGTCAATGATCCTTCTGCAGGTTCACCTACAGAAACCTTGTTACGACTTTTACTTCCTCTAAACGCTCAAGCTTGGGCAGCTTCTAGGTAGATCAACAGGGTGGTTAGCCCCGTGACACCTATCCACAGACCTCACCAAATCATTCAATCGGTAGTAGCGACGGGCGGTGTGTACAAAGGGCAGGGACTTAATCAACGCGAGATAATGACTCGCGCTTACTAGGAATTCCTCGTTCACGAAGAATAATTTCAATCTCCGATCCCAGTCACGAAGGCTATTTACGATTCCGCATATCTTCCGACATGCGTAGTGCGCTTTGTGCCCTCCATTGTAGCGCGCGTGCAGCCTCGAACATCTGAGGGCATCACAGACCTGTTATTGCTCTACTTCGTGTGCTTAAGCAACACCTGTCCCTCTAAGAAGCATTGTAACGACGAACAATCGCTACGCTAATTAGTAGGCTAGAGTCTCGTTCGTTATCGGAATAAACCAGACAAATCACTTCACCAACTACGAACGGCCATGCACCGCTACCCACCGGATCAAGAAAGAGCTTTCAACCTGTCAATCCTCACGGTGTTCGGACCGGGTAAGCTTTCGCGCGTTGAGTCAAATTAAGCCGCAGGCTCCACTTCTGGTGTGCCCCTCCGTCAATTCCTTTAAGTTTCGATTTTGCAACCATACTCCCCCCGGAACCCAATCACTTTGGTTTCCCGGAGGGTGCTCGCCAAGCTAAATTGCACTGGCGAATCCCCAGTCGGCATAGTTTACAGTTAGAACTAGGACGGTATCTAATCGTCTTCGATCCTCTAACTTTCGTTCTTGATTAATGAAAACATTCTTGGCAAATGCTTTCGCAGTTGTCCGTCTTGCGATGGTCACAGAATTTCACTTCTAGCACCGCAATACGAATGCCCCCGTCTGTCCCGATTAATCATGACCTCTGCTTTCGTAAACCAACGAAACGGAACCGAGGCCCTATTCCGTCATCCCATGCAGCATTATACAAGCATAAAGCCTGCGTTGAGCACACTAATTTTCTCAAAGTGACATTGACCTTCTACCGCGACACACACTAAAGTGCATCAACGATGAACTGGCATAAAAAGGAGTGAATCCGTGGTAGCGACTCTAGGCCGTCCACGGACCATTTCCTGATGTCCAACGACGAGCGTTTTAACCGCAGCAACTTTAACATACGCTTTTCGAGCTGGAATTACCGCGGCTGCTGGCACCAGAACTTGCCCTCCAATAGATTCTCGATAAAATTCTTTCATTGTTCTCATTTCAATTGCCGAATCAAAAGATTGCGGCATCGCTACTTCTCGTCACTACCTCCCCGATCGGGGATTGGGTAATTTGCGCGCCTGCTGCCTTCCTTGGATGTGACAGCCGTTTCTCATGCTCTCTCTCCGGAATCGAACCCTGATTCCCCGTTACCCGTTACAACCATGGCAGTAATATCGACTGCCATCAAAAGTTGATAGGTCAGACACTTGCAATCAACGTCGCCCGCTCTAGGCGGGGCAATCCGAAAATTTACCCAGAGTCGTCACAATTTTGTTTTCTTGCGAAAACGTTGGCTTTGATCTGATAAATGCGTCCTTTCTTGCGTCAGGACTTTTGTGCATGTATTAGCTCTAGATTTTCCACAGTTATCCACCTGTCATATTGTCCCATAAACTACGACTGATGTAATGAGCCATTCGCGGTTTTCACCATATCTGGTATGCACTTACACATGCATGGCTTAATCTTTGAGACAAGCGTATAATTACTGGCACGATCAACCAGGTATAGACATTTAATCCCGTATCACAGGATTATTTTTCATCATGCTAGACACAACACACTAGGTGTTGCTACATACAATTCAATAATACCACTTCATGAACCCATCACGTTCAATTGATAGGTAATCCTCTCATTGTTGCTCCCCGTACAACAGCAAAAAGTAGTATTTGCTAAATTATCAACGTGTTCCAATCTGCCCAACGTTTATTCACCGTTTATGTGTACCCTTAATCATTGATTAAACGCACTATGTTTATGCACCGCTATCGTTATATGTTGATTAATCAACATCGCTATAGTATACAACTGCCTTTGTACACTTTTCTATGTAACAGTAATCACTGTCACATAACTGACACCTCTTGCATTATTAGTCGCCATGACTAGATGCAATATTTACCCGTATGCACCGCATTTCATTAGACATTGATTCCTCAACATCATTAACCACTTATGTATTGCTAGCCAACCAGTGCATTGCAACACTATCACTTGAGAGCACACACTGCGCACTCTCAACTTTGCTGAAATGTTACAATTCGTCTTTTCACTAAATTTACCAATTTTGTTAGTCTACAATTCGTCTTTTCACTAATTTTGCAAAAGATGTTTACTGTTGAAATGTTTTGCTAATTTATATTATTTAGACGTAAATATAAAAAATACAGTGTACGCTGAATGTTCAATGTGTGTTATAAAATGCAATCACGTATGCAATGTCGTTTCTCACATAATTTCATATATTACGTTAGTTCATCGATTCTCAATTTATTTTAAAATGCAAAATTTAAATATTAGCTCTCATAAATAGAAAGCAATATCATTTACACTGCAAATCGTCTTTTCACTAATTTTGCAAAAACAAATATGATCTAAGTTAAGAGTAGGTTTAACATAATATTATGACTGCAAATTAAAATTTTCCATGGCGTTAGTTAATATTTGATATACGAATAAATTTTTTAAACATATGAATATAATTTTAAAAGTGTTAATTAATATTTAATAAATGTAATTATTTTTTAGTATAGGAATAGATTTATAGACGGTTACAACAATCTTATGTTTAATATTTTCCATCCATCGGTTCGGTGAATATATAAATCAATAATATTAATCTAACGAATAAGCAATATTTTCATCTATAGATATTCATCAAATATTTCAAATTAACAATTGAACAAAAGAGAGATTTCATTCTTGGAAAAAGCTATTTATTAACATAATATTATTCGACTAAAATAATAATCAAATTAAGACTCGATCTACATAGTTACCGTTCGGATATTTACGAAATGAACATAATTTGTAAGTAGAATAGTGTTTATAAAGTATGATAATTTTGATATTCTACATTTCGTCTTTTCAAGGTATAGTACACATTATAGTACAACGCACTAAACATAATAGTACAACGCACTATACATTATAGTACGACAAACTATAACGTATATTAAAATATACATAATAGTGCGGTATTAAAGAAGGTATAGAGTTTAATAATGTAAATGGAACTACACAGAGGTAAGATAATCGGGCATCAACGTGAAGGGGGAATAATGGGTTAGTAAAAACCGTAATAAATAGCGTAGTTCAAAACATTAATTTCAGTAAAAATTTAGAAAAAGTATGTGATTAACCAGTAGTATAATTATAAGGGATCCCTTTGAATACTGTGAACATTTTTATATCAAATATGAGGGGGTAAAAGGGCTTAGTACATGATGTATTGTAGTTCATCTTATATTTCATAATATTGATTCGACTGGACCATTGTTCAAATATGGATAATATTGTTCAAATATAGATAAAGTGTAAATGATTGTTCAAATATGAATAATATTGTTTAAATTTGGATAAAGTGAAAATGATTGACGGGTAAAATATTAATGAAAACTGATTATATCAAATTAATATATATCGGGAGGGGGAATATGTGGTAAGTACAAGCAGTAATACAAAATGTAGTAAATAATATAAAATCAGGTCAAATATTTAAAACATGCAGTATATTCTAAGGTAAACCTTTGAATACATCGAATATTTGTTTATCGGGGACGGGGGGTAAAGGGGTTAGTAGGTAATGAATTGTTGTTCATAATAAATTTAATAATATTGATTCGACTGGGCCAATGTTCAAATATTGATAAAGGGTAGAATATTAATAAAAACTGATTATATCAAATTAATATATATCGGGAGGGGGAATATGTGGTAAGTACAAGCAGTAATACAAAATGTAGTAAATAATATAAAATCAGGTCAAATATTTAAAACATGCAGTATATTCTAAGGTAAACCTTTGAATACATCGAATATTTGTTTATCGGGGACGGGGGGTAAAGGGGTTAGTAGGTAATGAATTGTTGTTCATAATAAATTTAATAATATTGATTCGACTGGGCCAATGTTCAAATATTGATAAAGGGTAGAATATTAATAAAAACTGATTAGATCAAATTAATATATATCGGGAGGGGGAATATGTGGTAAGTACAAGCAGTAATACAAAATGTAGTAAATAATATAAATTCAGGTCAAATATTTAAAACATGCAGTATATTCTAAGGAAAACCATTGAATAATGCGAATATTTGTTTATCGGGGACGGGGGGTAAAGGGGTTAGTAGGTAATGAATTGTTGTTCATAATAAATTTAATAATATTGATTCGACTGGGCCAATGTTCAAATATTGATAAAGGATAGAATATTAATAAAAACTGATTAGATCAAATTAATATATATCGGGAGGGGGAATATGTGGTAAGTACAAGCAGTAATACAAAATGTAGTAAATAATATAAATTCAGGTCAAATATTTAAAACATGCAGTATATTCTAAGGAAAACCATTGAATAATGCGAATATTTGTTTATCGGGGACGGGGGGTAAAAGGGGTTAGTAGGTAATGAATTGTTGTTCATAATAAATTTAATAATATTGATTCGACTGGGCCAATGTTCAAATATTGATAAAGGATAGAATATTAATAAAAACTGATTAGATCAAATTAATATATATCGGGAGGGGGAATATGTGGTAAGTACAAGCAGTAATACAAAATGTAGTAAATAATATAAATTCAGGTCAAATATTTAAAACATGCAGTATATTCTAAGGAAAACCATTGAATAATGCGAATATTTGTTTATCGGGGACGGGGGGTAAAGGGGTTAGTAGGTAATGAATTGTTGTTCATAATAAATTTAATAATATTGATTCGACTGGGCCAATGTTCAAATATTGATAAAGGATAGAATATTAATAAAAACTGATTAGATCAAATTAATATATATCGGGAGGGGGAATATGTGGTAAGTACAAGCAGTAATACAAAATGTAGTAAATAATATAAATTCAGGTCAAATATTTAAAACATGCAGTATATTCTAAGGAAAACCATTGAATAATGCGAATATT
>WNNJ02002804.1:0-67106 GCA_012934845.2 Pomphorhynchus laevis
TTTTACAAACTTTGTCGGGAAGTTTAAGCCGGAATGCGCCTACCACAGACGCCTAGCACATATGGGGGGGGTTCAACCTTAGTATGCTCATCGCTAAAGGGTGGTATCATCTGTGTGGCCTTGTAGCTACACAACGTAGACGGTTCTTGATCCTCAGTAAACCTCTTAACTGAATTTACTAAGTGCACGCTCCTCCACTGGTTGTTCAGCCTTACATTTGACATCCGGAAATTGATATACACGTTGTATCTATATCATTGTATGTACAACAAATCAAATTGTATTAATAAGATATTGACATGTGAAAAAACTTAAAGTTTTTGATATTTTAAAATCTTCATGATGCCATCAGAAGCTATCGAAATATCAAACTAATAATTTTTTAAAGACCCAAACATAATTAAGCGAAAAGATGTCGAATTCACGATTTCCGACTAGGAACCTTACTGAAACTATCCTCTATATTCGCTGGGACCGTTGTCATGCTAAGCTGAATTGGTTATTTTCGCTTCGTTTTGCTTCATGACTTTAAATTTCTGCAGTAGCATCATTTCAAGAGAAGACGAACTTCAAAGAATAACTAGAACCTTCGTGCGCTTGGACTATTGTCGTAATTGTTTAGCGCACACAACATACCAGGTGATAAAGTTGCATATTCAGAAGGCATTAAGTGAATGTCCACTCCCTGCCAAGTTTTCCTTTCCCCTACCGGAAAATGTGTTACAGACTAATATAATAGCCAAAAGAGTAAGGAAATTAGTTAGGGATCTTGAACTTCCCATTCACATTATCTTATCAAGTAAACTGATGATAATGATAAAAAGACGATTGACTGTGCATTGGAATTCTCCGTTCGTAGAGCTTATTTACAAATTATCATGCTTGCATTGGGATGCATTGTAAATGAGTGAAACGGGCCGAGATCTAAAGGTCATAATACGGGTACATAAAGCAGCCATTTACACAACGGCTAAATATCATGTTGTTGACCATGCAAACGTAACTGGACACTCTATAAATTTTGATTCACCATCAGTGCTCTCAATGGAACCCGACTTTTTACCGAGAAAAATTAAAGAAGCTATTTTAATCAGGCAAATAAGCCCGACAATCAATGGCAATGATGGTCACATCTTGCTGACTTAAACAACCTGTACCTTCTATATGTTTTTGTTTTTTACCAAAAATGTAGATTGGTTTGATAATGGTTTCACAAGGAAACTTAAATATTTTTTAATAATTAAATTTATAATAATTATATTAATTAATGAATAGTTAACAAATTTCGGTTACCCGCAAATGGGTTCTTTGAATTATTTCAAAAAATTTTCATTTATTTCTAAGCTCGTCATTCTGAAGTTGTATCCTCACACTGCTTCATAGCCTTACACCGTCGTAGACAAAACGACAAACTCTTGGATATAGCGATAACAATCTCTGTTCGAATTTGGTTTATTCAGATCGCATAATCAATATTGTTTTTAATAGCGAGATATATTTTAAGGACTTCATCGGCATCAGTTCCGATTCCTCCACTCGTTGTCAGTACGAAAGGATAAAATGCAGCTCTTTTAATTCTAGTTACTCGTTCGGCATATTTTGCTAGTTTCCTTGAACGATGGTAATTATAGATAGTAGTGGGTCCTGAGATATAATAAGGAGCATGACAATTATAGATACAAATGTCCAAAAATCACCGCTCAAGATTTCCATTCTCGGTATTGTTGTAAGCAACATCTCCGCCTTCTTCTCGTAACTTTTCGTATCATCGCTGTCGGCTCCCCATCGTTCATCAACCTTCCTTTTTTAGACGACACGCCCCACCTCGCTATCGCTGCGTTCCCAATTACTCCAACAACTATGGTCTCTGATCCTTCCTCGTCGCCGCCTCACTCGCCTGGAATCAACTCCTCGACGTCCGCCGCGCTCCCTCCTTTATCACATTCAAACACCTCCTCCGTTCACACCTTCTCGACACATGATTTACATTTTTGTTTTGTTGTGGTCATGTAAGCGTGCGCTGCCACGCATTTGCCACGTTAAATAAATCTTTTTTTCTAACATCTAATCGGACCTCATCCGCACGAGTGGTTGCACGGATCCCAAAATAAACATCTTCACTCAGAGGAGAATTTTGGTTATGTAACGACCAGGTATGACAATTGCTTAATTGTATTAGCGACGATGTCTCGCACAATATTATGTCTGATAGATGGCATACCCTTCGTTTCGCAAGTGTATGCGAAGTGGTTAATGGCTCTTTACAGCAACACCTTTTATCACATCATCAAATTTCGTTACATATCTCGCACCAAAATGGTCTTTAAACGTATCCTTTGATATCCTGAAATCATGTCTGCTAAAGAAACGGTTAGAAAGCCATAAATAATCTCAATTGCGACGGTGTACGTTAGAGTATTTTTTCATCTTTTATCTGCCCGCTGTAGAAATTGAAGTCTCCTATTCACGTCATATTCCAATTTTCCTGATTTTATTGTTAATAATCTTTCTATTTCAATGTTTATAAGTTCCTCGCCTGTTAGACCGTCTAAGTATGGTCGACACTGTTCTAAAGATGATTCATATGTAAACTTTGCAAGCTTAATTGGATAAGATATTCCAAGCTCCCTGGTTAAATGGAAAATACAACATCTTACTGAGTTCTTCAATATCTTTGGTATGAAATAATCACAGAGACAATCCGCTAGAGGTTTCCATATAATTGGATCAACTAGTGTTGTTCTCAGGATGTGAGTCCAACGAAACTGCAGAGTCTGAGTTAACGCAGCGTATGCGACTTGGGCATCCACCGATATAACCTGTCCCAGCTTGTGAACCTCCTTAATCTATATCGTAATTTTTTCATTGGTATTGATACCATTGATTTTTTCCATTGGTAACAATAATAATTTTTTGTCGGCTGATGCCTTTTCAATTTTCAATAATAATTTTTTATCTGTTCAGTTCTGATTTCGTTTTTATATCTTGTTTAAATAAAATCTAAACATTCAATTTAATTGCGACATTAATCGGAAATATTCTATTTTTAAACGAAAGAAGTTTTAAAAGATTTTTTCGGCGATTATTACTATTAACAATCAGTTTGCTTTCATATTGACGTATATAGAAACAGTGAGGTTTTATTCAATATAAAATATCTACAAATATTATATACATATGAGTTCAAGATTAATATTGTCTTTTATTTAAATATAACATTTTTCGCAACTTGAAAATTTGCTAATCTCGATATCTAGCGGGCATTCGCTTTATTCGTTGGGATCGTCGAAGAGCTGGATGCTAAGACACGAAGTTCGCGCCTTAATAGTTTACATCGTTTTGGAAACCTTTTATACGACAGTAAAGAGTTATTTTAAGTAAAAACATTGCATCCAAATGATTTATTTTTGTCATTGCTATTGTGAAAACCTAAATTAAACAAATCATCCTTAATTGAACATTATGTTTTTCTTTATCTGGGAGTTGAATTAAGCTAAAAGTTAGATAGTAGGTATATTCGACTTCGATGATTCAAATAATATGAAAAAATCAATATGTCCATGATTAAACATTTAAAAATGTTTTTAAATTGCTTCGGCTTTCTTGATGAAAGCCGAAGACGATCAGATAAGCAGAGCTCGTTTAATGTCGACATCATGCAAAGAGAGTGGACTATGATTACACGCTATACTTTTATCGTCATTAGGCACACAACTCGATCCTGAAACCTTCAAAATCGCCTTGGCCTTGAGAGTGGGTTCATAAGTGTGTCAATCTTACACGTGCAGATGTGGTAGATTGATCGACTCCTTGGACCATCACGGACTGTCCTGCAGATACAACGCCGACCGACACCCCAGACACGCAGAACGCAACAGCGTTGTTAAGCGTTCTTTGCATAGCGCAAGCTTGTCAGCCATTATCGAGCCTTTGGGTCTGGACAGCGGAGATGGAAAACGCCCCGACGGCATCACTATCTTTCCATTCAAGAACGGACGAAATTTATGCTGGGATTGCACTTGTGTCGACACATTTGCCGAAACCAACGTACACTCGTCAGCAACTGAGTCAGGGAGAGCCGCCAAAAACGCAGAGGAAGCAAAACGGCTCAAGTACAAAAGCCTATCATGACGTTTCAATTCGGACTGATTGCCATCGAGACTACAGGAGTGTTCGGACCGACAACAGCATTCATCATAAAGGAAATCGGCCAGAGAATTCAGTCTACAACGGGAGAACCACGCGAGTCGTTATGGTTAAAGCAAAAACTAGGCTTAGCAGTGCAGCGCGGCAACGCCTTTAGCATTATTAGCACTGCTAGACAATGATTTTGTTTAAAAACTTAATGTAACTGTTTCCTTTAATAAAAGCAAAAATTCTTCTGGTTGTGGCACAATATTATCCTCACAGGTACACTGTTCCTATTCTTGATACAGCAGGACGCTACTAATCAAGCTGGGTGGGTCTCATCAGCTGCTGACCCAGACCTGCATTTCACGTTTCGGCCCTTATTATCTACTTTCTACGTACAATGATGCTGATCGGATTTGAACTCAGGACGTCTGTATCGCGATACAGACGTATCAAGAATAGGAACAATACCTATGATAATATTGTGCCAACAGCTGATGAGGCCCACCCAGACTGATTAGTAGCGTCCTGATGTATCAAGAATAGAAACAATACATGTGAGGATAATATTGTGGTACAACCAGAAGAATTTCAGCTCACAGATGCATTCAAGTTAAATTAAAAGCAAAAATGTAAAAAACCTAGAGTGAACATATCTTCTCAAATAAAACATTACATTTTTTTCACCTGAGAGTTCATTTGAGCTAAAATTTTATATATAGATATATTCGACTTCGCTGATTCAAATAATATGAAAAATTCAATATGCTTATAATTGAAAAATTAGAGAGAAAAAATGTTTTATCTCAAAAAATAATTTTTATCATAAGATTTTTTACTAAATTTTATTTGATATAATTTTTATGTTATGAACAATTGTTTATTGATGAGGTATTTAACGTTTCAGGTCGTAATATGAACTACACATTTTTATTTTTATTTTCTAAAAAATAAAATTTAATATCTCGAAATATGATTATCCTCGGTTAAAAGCCGCATAAGCACGTACGTATCTTACTAATATCTTCCGTTATGCGAAATTTGGTAACCGGAAAAAGGCGGTATTTAACTAAAAATTACCCTAAATAAACTGTATTCATAAATCAACAAATAACCACAAGTTAAATGTAATCGTTCTTAAGTTCTGATTATCAAAGTTCAATATTATACTGTCATCCATTGATATGAACAACTAAAACATGAATATATAAAATAACTTATTTAAAAATTTTAACAAAAAATTTTAACAGCTTAAACACACAAGTTCAAATTTTCTTGATCATAATTACATACAACTAACGGAGTTTAAACATTCTTGATTATAACTAACTAAAAAACATCTTATTATGGCAAAGAGAAAGCTAACTAAAAATGCCGGCCAGCAACTCAAGTCCGTCAAGGGAACTTACATTGAAAAGCAAATTGAATGCGACAACAAGAACTGCAATGCTTGGACTCACGTTGTCATTCATTTCACTGACGAGGACCACCTTTCAGGACAGAATTGTCTCTGCGGCTTCTGTTGTGCTGCCCTTGTAGGTAAGCCAATGAAGCATGACTACTCAAACGATGGACACATTTTGGAGGCTAACGAAACAGAGTTGTGCTCAATAAATGAACTTAATGATGTTTATCAGTCGACTCAGACCGCTGTTATACATGGACCATCAACAAACGACAAAATATCTTCCAAGCTATCGTCGTCATCCGTTTGCTTACTAACTCCTTCGCCATCTATGAATCCCGTTCTTGAAACTTCTCTCACACACTCCTCGTTTAACTACGGAAAAAACTCCCCTTAATCTTCATCTTCCTAACAATGCAAACAGTAAAGACCTCCATCTCGTACCTCATTTTTCCTATTCATCCCCACATCTAAATACATATCATACCTCTTTCGTCTCTTCACGTACTCCTTACCCTACCTCCACCGCATCACTCCTCAATAATTTACATCCTTCCGTCAAAATCATCTTCAGTAACATCTCTGATCAACCGATTCAACAATCCACACCTGTCACACATGCTCCAACCGTATCACCTCTCAATAATTTACATCCTTCCGTCAAAATCAAATCCAGTAACATCTCTGATCAACCGATTCAACACTCCACTCCTGTCACAAATGCTCCAAACTATCTTAAATCTTCAATTAGCATCCCACGTTTATCTGCTCTTCTGCCTCTACTACTACCAGGTATGTCCGTCCACCACTACGTAATCGTTTTCCTTCGCGCGATCGATGCATTATCATATCTAATTTAAAGGTTTCCGAATGTGCTTCTCCTCAATGTCGCCTCAATGATGATGTATCTGCTTTCAGTTCTTTCCTAGCAACCATTCTTCCTAATGATAATCCATCCCTTTTCAATAAAATCGCTCCTATCTTTTATTCGTTTAAACAAATCCACTAAATCAAATCATCTCAGTCCTCCACTCCTAAAAATCGTTTTCCGACATAGTTCACATACATATTTGGTACTCTCCCAACGTTTTAAACTTCTTACCACTCGTCTACTTGTCGTATCTTTCCTGACCGCTCCACTTCTGATATTGCCCAGCTCCATTGAGCTCGCATTGAGAAACATCGACGTGAAACAAACAGTGAGTCACCTCTATCAATCCGTAAAATCAATGGAAATTTTCACGTCCTACGCACGAGAACAAAAATTCGATGGCGTCCCGTTTCTCCCGTAGTCTTCTGTGCTAATTGATCTCGCTCCTGAACATACATTTCGTCTTAGTCTTTTTAACACTCGCTCCATTCTTCATAAAGCTGATATGCTCCTTGATATCTTCGATCAATTATCTATCGATATTCTCTGCATTACTGAATCCCGGCACTCCGATTCTGACGATCTTGCTATTCGTCGTCTATGTCGAGCTGATTGTTCTTTAGTTGAATCAGCTCGTAAATTGTCTCTTATATATCTACTGTTTCTAACCATGGCGGTATTGTTGCCATTGCTCGACACCCAATGTCTTTACGTAAAATTAACGTTAACATCCGTTACACTCAGTTCGAATGACTCATATGCAGATTATCAACTTATTTTCCTCTGGAACTTGTAATTGTATACCGTCCAGGTTCAGCTGCTCCCTCACGTATGTTCTTTAACGAGCTTGCAGATCTTCTTTCTCACTGTTCATTGTCTTATACTCCTTCATTTGTTCTCTGTGACTTTAACATTCGTCTTGATCGCCCGGCTGACTCTGACTCTATCACTTTAACTAATCTTTTTTTCTGATTTTAACATCATTGCTGTTCCTAACTTCTTCAATGACTATACGTCCTTGTCAATTACTAATCCTGGTTTGTCCGATCATTTCCTTGTCACTCTTAGTCTTACTCGTCCCCATCCTCCTTCTCCGCCTCCACCATTATCCACACCAAGTCGACCCTGGAAACTTCTTGATATCCCTATTCTCTGCACAGCCTTACTCAATTCTTCACTCTTTTTCACTTCCTCTTAACTATCTCTTTCCCGATGATATCTTCATTTTGTTTGATTCTGAACTTACGAACATCCTTAATATCCTTGTGCCTATTCTACCACGATGTTTTCAGCAATCGCGCCATGCTCCCTGGTTTGATTCAGACTGTAGTATTTCTAAGCATCGGCTCCGTCACTCTTTTTGAGTATTTAATCGCTTTCTTAAACGTTCTCCAACCACATTCTCTCCAAATCTCCGTGCTTCCTATCTTTCTCTCCGCCGTTCTCATATCATTCTTATGCGAACCAAACGTACTCTCTTTTGGCGAAATCAACTCGAGTCCTCTTTCCACTCTAAATCTCATTGGAAAATCTTAAATTCAATTCTTTCACGATTATCTACTCATTTCAACATAAATTCTGATGAATTTTCTTCTTATCTGCAATCTAAGCTATCTAATTTAATTTCCATTCTACCCACATGCCCCTTGTATCCTCTCTTATCGTTAAACACTTCCCACCCAGAGATATTCTACATTCTTCCAGTTTCGTCTGACGAAGTTTCTTCGGTTCTTATGTCATTACTTAATAAAATCTCTCCTTCTGACCTAATTCCCATCCACTTACTTAAAACAATCTGATTATCTATATTACCCTTTCTAACCACTTTGTTAAACTTAACGCGTTTGTTCTAACTCTTATCTTTCCCATCCTTCTTCCATCTCGTCCGGTGTTCCACAAGAATCCGTATTAGGGCCTTTGTTTTTCTATCTTCTTCTCGGTGATTTGTCTTCGATTTCTCATAAATTAAACTTCCATGTTATGCAATATGCTGATGACATTCTTATCTATACTCATGCACCTGCTTATCGTACTCAGGACCTTAGTGTTTCTGCTTCTAACTGCCTTGCCTCAATTTTCAATCATATTTATTCCCTTCGCCTTTCTCTGAATCCTGATAAATCCAAAATTATGTGGATCCTACCTCGACGCCCCAGCTTAGAACCTCCCTCCGTATCATTAAATTGATAATATATCAATTTAATGATACGTTTTTTAATGATATCATCTTCTCTTCTTAAAAAATACAAATATATTTAATATGTATTTGTATTTACCAAATACAAATACATATTACATTTTTTGGTAAAAATGGTTCTGCCTGTCAATTTTCTGAGAGGAAATGAGCAGACAGAACGGTTTAGCACATATAGAACGAATGTCTTTTCGAATTCCAGGAAATAGAGTAATCGGTTCGATATTCATGGTTGGAGCAGTAAATATATTCTTATCCCCGGGTGTGTACCTCCGAACTTAAATGTGATGTATTGGTGATGACTGAATAATTTTTGGCCTAGAATGATTGGCCCACATAATCTAGGCAGGATAAGAAAACGCCAGTTTTCGTATACTCGTCCCATAAATTCGAATGTTATAAGGCACTCGCGACAAACTACAGTCGATTGGTACGAGTAAGTCATCTGGACTTGTCGACCACAAGGTGATGTGGCAATATTCAGATCAGCCACAACTTTGGCGTCTATGAAGTTATCTGTACTGACAGTATCCATCAGGGATGTGAATGGTTTGCCAGCAACCAAAACCTCGCGGAACATTCCGTTTACCTTATTGAGAGTCAAAGAGTACAGAGCCGCAGTGGTTAAGTCGATTATATGTTTACGAGAGCGACACACTTTTGAGAAGTGTCCACTCCTGAAACATTAATGACAGGTAGAGTTCCGTGCTAAGCAGTTTGCTCGAAAGTTTCCACAAAAGTAACAAAGTTTAGTGTGCAATGTACTCTGCTTAGTTTTTGTATTCGTTCTCAGGCTAGCAATCGTGTTATCATCTTCTAAACTTCGCGGGATCGATCGGTAACATCAACGCTTGTGCTGGCCAGGCTCGTTGGTTCGACTGATGAAATAATTGCCGCTTGCTGATACGCTGTCTCTAGAAATTTCGCTATTGTGACTAGGTCTTCGAGATTGTTCACCCTGGACAATCCGCTGAAAGTTTATTTATCGCGGAACACGCTGAAAGTTTATTTATTGCGGAACAAACATACGATGGACAAATTATTCGTTCCTTCAACATTGAGTATCGACCTAGACAATCCAAATGCCCAGGAAGAGTAGAGTCATTGGAAGCGCCGCCTAGACAGTATTTTGGCATTACAGACCGATATCACTGATCAGTCAAAGTTGTCTTCTTGTCAATCTCGTTTCTACGCGATTATTCGGATTGATTAAATAATATGGAACATTCAACGATGCAATCGCCACTCCTAACAATGTGTTTGACAAACAATACATGTGCTATTCGCACGTTTTCAACTACACACGTGTCGTCATAAACCTTAAATGTCGTGTTTGTGATGAAATTAAGCCTAGGTTCTGTAAACCAATTATTGGTTACGTTATTAATGCTACTCAACCGTTTGAGAGGCTAAATATTGATTTCAAGGGTCATCTTGATTATGTCACAAAAAACCGATATCTGCTCTGCGTAATCGATTAGTATTCTCGGTTCCCTTTTGTCGTTCCGTGTGTCGACTATTCTTCTTCATCAGTAATATCTGCCTTGTGTCAAATCTTCAGTATTTTTAGGTTCCCGGCTAGAATACATTCGGACCAGGGAACATGTTTTCAATCTCAAGAATTTCGCGATTTTCTTTCATCTCAAGGTGTCGCATGTAGTAGAAGCAGGTCACATAACCCGAGAGGAAATGGGCAGGCAGAACGGTTTGTCGGAATAATTTGGAAGGCAGTCCAGTTAGCGACAAAGTCGAAACATTTGTTCTGTTAACACTGGGAAATAGTTTTACCTACAGTATTAGCGTCTTTGCAATCCTTATTATGTACTAGCACCGGAGAGACGCATAACGATCGTTTGCTTCGTTACTCAATAAATTCTAAAAATTAACTTATTCTACCAAAGTGGATCCAAAACAACAGGGCCTTCTTACTCAATGATGATCAAGTACTAAAATCTGGAAATTATTTCCGTCAAGTAGAACTATTGCAAACCAACGGCCACTACGCTGTTGTACGAGACGAATATGGAAATAAGTCGGATGTATCCGTTCGTAACTACCTGCCCATTTCCCGAGAGGTAAATACATTTAAAATATTAAATATATTTAATGTCATACCATAGTTCCACAACTTTAACGCTCTGCATGATAATTGCGATACCATTGTGGACCTTCCCATTTGTCTTGTGTCGAACATGAGTGAATGGACGCTATGACTTTGTCGGACATTCATTTCAACGCAGTCGCTTGGATATCCATCCATTTGCTTAAGTATACGCCACATCGCGAGCAGATCAAGAACTAGTAGTATGGTTTGCACTGACATCATACCCATCGAAGTTAATCTATCATTATAATTCATCCTTTCACCTCCTCGAATGAGTTTGCTGTCACGCCGTAAAATTTTCTCTAGGTCTCTCATTTCACCAGTCGTTGAAGGGAACAACGCTTGGATGGTATATTCGATGTGAGGACAAACTAGCACGTTGTATATACGAACAAAGCATAGTGAAGATACTGACAAAAACGAATTTTATTAGATAAAACATGTTTCTTGTGGAACTGCAGTGTCTATCAGTGTCCATTCTAATTTTCAGTTTCGATTGCAAAAGTATTCCAAGATCACGAACTTGATTTGTCGAAATAATTCTACAGGACCCGAAGAAGCAAAACGCAGTGATCCCTGGACCCTAAAGAAGGATTGTGCGATAAATCACATACCTGATCATCTCTTTGATAAAATACGAGATATAGCATAGATGAACATCCATCAGTAGCAAATATAGTAGGCGCGGTTCTATCTTCGATTCTATTTTACCTCAATATTTTACCTCGATTATAATTTACGACTTAGAGCTGACTTCTTAGACACTCGCTTAATAAATGACAAAAATACCAGAATTAACTTTTAGCCAAATACTAGGTAAACCGCACAAACCTTTGAGCGTTAATGATAGATGGACACAACTGCGAGAGGCTATACGCTCTACCGCCTCTCAACTTCATCATCGAAAGCAAAACAGCAGAAAACCATGGATTATTAAAACAACTCTGGATATATCAGACAGACGGAAAGCTACAAAATGGTCTTCATCGAAAGAAAAGTTGTCTGAAATTACGAAACTTCTTAGATTGACCATCCGTAATGATAAGGAAAATTCTGGAAAGATATCTCCACACAATTGAAAAATGCGACTCTTAATGGCAACTACCGCAAATTTTTCCAGTTAATAAGACGGTATTCAGACGATAAGCCTGATATAAATAAACCCTATTTACTAAATAAAGATAAATCGGTTCATCTCTTAGATAGTAAAACCGCATTAATCGATGGAGAGAGTACTTCAAAGGGCTCTATAATTCAGTTAAAAATACTGGTAATGCAAAGCGATTGGACTCTGAATATTCAACAATTTATCAATCAGTCGATACAATCAATTGTGAAGTCGCCCCACTATCTGTTGTTGGTAGAAATCACAACAACAGTAAATAGCTTAAAATCTAGTAAAGCATCGAGTCCCGACGGTGTCCTACCTAAGTTGTTAAAAGCAGGTGGCAATGTGGGGATGGAATGGTTTTGCAAGCTATTTGGCGATATTTGAGAACAGAAGAGGATCCATAGGAATTCATAAACATCATTCATAATCCTGGTTTTTAAAAAATGCGATCATTGTAACTGCTCGAGCTATCGGGGTATATCACTCTTACCTGATACCTATAAAGTTCTCAAATCAATCATTTTGAATAGAATTCGTCAATTGAGAGAATCTCAACTTCGGCAGAATCAAGCAGATTCCAGGCTACATAGAGGCTACATAGATAAAATATTCTCGCTGCGTATCTTAATTGATTAAAGGTTCGAATTTCGCCAATTGACTGTCATTGCTTTTCTTGACTTCGATGAAGCATTTGATAGTGTAAATCGTGCAGTGATGATGCGTCTATTGCGGAAATCCAGAGTTCCTACACAGAAATGCAAAATAAGTGAGGCTCTTTATCAACACACTGAATCGATTGTACGCCATAATTGTCGTGGGAATTCCCTTTCCGGCTTGATTAAGAGCTAGACAGGGTGGTTTTGTCTCAGGAGTTGTTTAATCTTACAATTGATGAATTACTCAAAGAATGTTTAGACGAGCAACAAGAAGGAATCCGAATTTACCCCAACAATTGTTCAATCACTGATCTCACATATGCTGACGATGTCGCTCTTTTAGTGGAAACTGCAGCTGATTTACAATTCATGATTACTAGAAGTCATACTGCTTCAACAAAATATGGCCTAACTCTAAACGTTTCGAAATGCAAAATACTATCGTTTTTTGTCATCCTCATTTTGATATAAAATTGAACGAACAATTGCTCGAGCATGTGCACGCCTTTAAATACCTGGGACGGTAATATCCAACAAATGCAAATGTGATGATAAAATAACCAATCGCATTGTAACAGCAAGCAAAAGTGTCAACCGACTAAATAGGGTATGGGTGATAGAAAACTATCAATGAAAACTAAAATTCAAGTTTACACTTTGATAGTTTTTCCATTTCCACTGTATGTATCGGAATGCTTGTATGTTACCAGAAATAGAAAAGTAATGTGTGCAGAAAATAAATGGCTTAGGCAGATTGCAAGAATAAATCCACTCCAACATATCCCAAATGACATTGTGCGCAAAAGAGTGGTATTGGGAATTCAGTTATTCGCCAAATTGGTGCTGTATGTGCCGCTTCCCGAATATGCGTAGCGACAGACTACCTTACCGATCAGACACTGAGGTATTGATGTTCGACAAGCGTTGGAAGTCGCAATACCTGTGTTCGGCTCTTCCGTATGCTTAATGAGAGAGTTAACCAAGATACTGCTTGGAAACTGCCTGTCACACCATCCACACTTACCAGATCAAGACTTTAAAAAAGCACGCTGAATGAAGTCAATAGCACGCTAAATTTCAGGTAAGCATCCCATCGGAGCCAACCCTTCAAAAAACGATGGATGGGACTATTATAATACGTGTCACCAAAAGCTTGTTGACAAAACAACTAGTCTCATTGCTACCGCTTTAAAATGATATGTAGCTTTCATCGAAGCATTACCGATAGCTTCCGTTGGCACCCAGCTTGATGATCAATCATTGTCCACTGCTGTTGCAATCAGACTTGGCGTTCAATGTGCTTAACTACATCGATGTATATGCGGAGAAGCGGTCCGGTAAAACAGCGCCCATGCGCAAGAATGAAACAAAACAAAAGGTAATGTACGCCATTCAGCGGTAAATGAAATTGTGAGAATAGCCCTAGCCTCCGCAGGAATTCCATCCAGACTGTAACCTGTCGGTTTGACTAGAGCCGACGACAAGCGGCCCAACGGGGCTTCGCTACTGCCATGTGAGGCGGGCGAGTGCTTGTTTAGGACTTTACATGCTCAAACACTTACGCAGCAATCACATAGCGCAAAATACTATCGTTTTTTGTCATCCTCATTTTGATATAAAATTAAACGAACAATTGCTTGAACATGTGCACGCCTTTAAATACCTGGGTAGGGCAATATCCAACGAATGCGATTGTGATGATAAAAATAAGCAATCGCATTGTAACAGCAAGCAAAAGTTTATCCGACTAAATAGGGTATGGCGTGATAGGAAGCTATCAATGAAAACTAAAGTTCGAGTTTACACTTCGATAGTTCGTCCAGTTATGTTGTACGGATCAGAATGCTGCCTTAAAAAATTAGCACAACCAGAAAAGTAAAGGCGGCAGAAAATAAATGGCTTAGGCGGATTGCAAGAATAAATCCACTGCAACATATACCAAATGACACTGTGCGTAAAAAATACGTTATTGGGGATTCTATTATTCAATTTATAACAAAAAAAACAGATTACGTTTTCTTAGACATGTTTTGCATATAGAAAACGTACATATTCCCAAAATGGAGTACCTTTCGAGCAATGACTCACACTGGAGACGTCCTCGAGGTAGAGCAATAAAATCGACATTAAAAACATTTGAAAATGATGCAAAGAATATTCTATTCGCTATTTCAAATATTGGCTGGAAGCAATTCAAAGGGAATTG
The DNA here is from genome assembly GCA_012934845.2 of Pomphorhynchus laevis. Lineage (NCBI taxonomy): Eukaryota > Metazoa > Acanthocephala > Palaeacanthocephala > Echinorhynchida > Pomphorhynchidae > Pomphorhynchus > Pomphorhynchus laevis. The sequence goes on from WNNJ02002804.1 coordinate 14,679, forward strand.
GAGAACTGAGTTGGAGAATGAACTATTAAAGATAACAGGAGTTTTATTAAACTATCTAATATAAGTTAAGAATGATATTACATTTTTCGCGGCTTAGAGATAATCGATCAGCTTGAGTAACTTTCGGCGTTGTCGCGAGCTTCGTTTAAGATTCTTGTTTCTTGAACTGCACGGGGAAGTTTTACATCTTCTTTCTTGTCAGCTTGTTTTTCGATATCGTCGGAACAATTGTATACATCCGAATTATTTTGTAGGTCTTTTACATTTGGCGTGTTTTGTTAAATCTGATCAGCTATATTCTCAATGAGGTTATGATCTACATCTGCATCGTCATCAGTGTTGAGGTTGACATTAGTGCTAGTGTTGAGGTTGACGTTCCCGAATTACGTGGATATGGCGCAAGGTGTTTATTAGATACAGTTGTTTCTACATCGTATTGTTTACGTACCTTCGAATAATATGGATTGGCGTCAACAATTTTTACCACCTCTGTCGGTGAATCGTATTTGCTTTCTGTAACGTAGCGCCTGAAAATCACTTTGTTATTGTTCGATGGCCACTTTGGGATCGTGTCTCTAATCGGTGACCCGCGTTGGAAGATGCAGAATCTTTTGTGAGGAGTACAATTCGTTTCAGTGTACAGTAGCGACCGGATAGAGTGGAGAGCGCGAGGTAACGATTGTTCCCATCTGTTTAATGGCAATTTGTTTGTTAAGAGATCCAGCTCGATTGACTTCCACAATGTTCGGTAGCATCGTTCGACTTGACCTTTACCACTGGGACGCTATTCCCAGGTTTGACAAAAACGATTGCAGATCTGCTGAAATAAATGCTGGCCCGTTATCCGAGTGAATGAAAAAAGGCGTGCCGAACATATAAAATAATTGCTCGAAACATTGTATAACCGTACGAGCAGTCATGTCAGCGCACGGAAAGGCGAATGGGAATCGTGAGTACTCGTCTATCACAACTAAGAGGTAATGATTTCTAGTGGCTGACGGTATCGGACCCTTAAAGTCAGCAGAGAGTCTTTCAAAGGGGCAGCCTGCTTTGATTAGACGAGCATTTGGAAGTTTAATAAATCGTGGTTTTAGTTTTGCACATTCTTCACATTCACTAATTATCGACTTGACATCTTCAGTACTATATGGCAGATGTAATGTCGAACGAGATGCATGAGCATCGTCACGCCCGGATGACAAAGCAACTTGTGAACCATTTTCAAGGGATTTAGGCTTCGTTGAGCAATTGCTCACCGTACACGAAAGAGCATCTGCAGTTGTATTTTGAATGCCCGGTCGATATATCACATTGAATTGGAACGGAGCCAACTCGATTCACCATCTAACCATCTTGTCATTTTTAATTTGACTTTGGTGTTGCTTCGAATAAATAAATGATACATTTCTTTAGTCGTCTCCATTCTTTAATAGCTTATACAATAGCAAGAGCTTCTTTTTCTACCGCAGAATAGACCTTTGCTACACTCTGCAGAGTTCTAGAGAAGAATGCTACAGGACGACCTTCCTGTGACAAGACATCGGCTATTGTTGTGTAGTTAGATGCGTCTGTTTCGACTCGCAAGATTTTGGATTCATCAATTGAGACGAGGGCAGAGTCAGCTATATTTTGTCGAATTTCGTTGAAGTGTTCCAAGGCATCTTTTGTCAGAGGGAATGTCACTGCTTCCGATAAGCTTCTAACTTTTTAAGAATAGTTATTAATCCATCGGGAATAATGAGAGAATACGCCAATCACCCGCTTGAGATCACTTTGTGAAGACGGTGGATTTACTTTAAACAATCCCGAGAGCCTTTCTGGGTCGGGTCGTATTTCTTTGTCTCTGATTAGAAATCCTAGCAATGAGATTTCGGTTTGCGACATAACGCATTTCCCTTGATTGAGATTTATATTGTATTTCTTTACTGCATTTAAAATATTTAGGAGATTAGAATCGTGTTCTTCTTGTGAGTGTCCGCACACTACAAGATCGTCGATGTAGGCAAAGGTACCTTCCAGTGATTTTTGATGGATAATTGTGTCGATTGATCTTTGAAATACAGCCGGTGAATTAGTTAGTCCGAATGGTACTCTTTTGAATTCATAAAGTCTCCAATTTGCTTCAAGCGCTGTATATTTTCGCTCGTTGTCTCTTATGGTTAATTGGTGATAAGCTGCTATCATATCTAGTTTACTGAAGAACGAGTACTTCGACACTTTTTCGATCAGAGAATCGATTCATGGGAGCGGATATGCGTCCAATTGTGTGTACTTATTGATTGTCATTGAGTAGTATATAACTAATCTCATTTTATAAGCGCGATTATGCGTTACTACAACTTGTGCGCGCCAGGGTGATTGACTGTGTGCAATTACGCCTTCAGTCATCATCCGAGATATTTCTTGTTTGATAAATCGCAGGTGATGCACTGGAAAGCTCCTGGATTTTATGAAGATTGGCGAACGTTCAAAGGCAGAGCGGGGAAAGGAGACGGACATTCGATTTTCATATGATTAATCGTTCCATAAATGAGATCGTTTCTTCAACCGCCTTACGTTAGAATAACTTTTCGATGTCGCGCGAGAAACGGTCGTCTTAATATAACGTGTGTACATAGATCATCGAGGCAGAACAATTTGACGTTTTGGTAACAGACTCCGAGTACGTTCATATCTACGAAGCAGCATCGTGTTATTCTTGAACAGTGTTTTGATGACGCCATGGTTATCATAGTATTACAACTTGTTTTGTGTAGGCCTAGTCTATTCGTAATATCTGTCCTAATAAAATTTTCGGCACTACCTGTATCAATCATTAATCATATTAAGCTTTTATTGATTATTACTTTTAGTAAAGTGTCATGAAGTTTTGCGGATAACGCAGCTGATAAAGTTGTCGGAAGTGAAGTCTTGTATTCAGTAGTCAGCTCATCAGCTTCTGTTTGAGTTGTGTTCACATTTTTACGAGGCTTAGATCGACATACTGTCGCAAAATGACCATTTTACTTGCATAATTTGAATACGGCATTCTTGGCAGGACACATATACCTTGGATGATATGTTTGCCCGCAGAAAAAGCAAGATTTCGAGATCTCGGTAACATATGCATCTCGGCAACATATGTTTTCTTCGGAATTCAGTAGTGATGTCGATGAGCCTTGTTGATTATTTGATTGTAAACTTGCAACTGTGAATCCGTTGCTTGTATTGTATGAATGTGCCTGTAGTTGAACCGATTCCAGTAACTGCGCTTTATTTAATGCCGAGTTTACGTCGATATTTAAGGAGCCGCTGTCGAATGACGATTGATCACAGTCCAGTAATGAATGCATTACGCACCATGATACTCTTGTTTGATGGCCGACACCGCCTGGAAATTGCAATCCCGGCTCAGCGACTCAAGAGTTTGAATATATTGATCGATCGATTGGTTTTCGATTTGTTTACAGAGAGTATTTTGTTCGTCAGAGCTTGTAACGAGCAAGCACTTCATTTTTCTCCTTTAATATAAAATTTGTCCAATCGGTCAACTGCAGTGAATTGATGCATCCGACAAGTCTGGGTCTGACGAGAAAGTATCAAGCTTGAACAGCTTGTCCATTGATCAATAGTTTAATAAATTGAACTATTAAATATAACAGGAGTTTTATTAAACTATATGAAATAAAAATAATATAAGTTAAGAATGATATTACAGATGTGGATCAAGACAGACTCTCATGGATTCGTGTGACAGCATATTTTAACTGATCTGCTTTATTCTTATTTTTGGTTTTTCTTCTCTCGGTTGTAACCCACGGCCTGTTAAGGACTTTTGGTTTTTATATATTATATAACGAATAATCAACTCCGCCGTTCGAGTGCTCTTTCGTCTCCGTCGCCTCGACCACACATCCACATACCTTGCCCAACTCTCCTGGCCCACCATCCACATCCGCATCAACCTCCGCCTTCTTCTCGTAACTTTTCGTCTCATCGCTGTCGTCTCCACATCGTTCATCAACCTTCCTTTCTTAGAAAACACTCGCTATCGCTGCGTTCCCGTCATACCCTCTTACACCACGTTCCCAATTACTCCAACAACTACGGTCTCCGATACTTCCACAATGATTTCCCACTCTCCTGGAATCATCTCCCTCTCGACGTCCACCGTGCTCCCTCCTTTATCACATTCAAACACCTCCTTTGTTTACACATTCTCGACACATGATTTACATTTTTGTATTGTTGTGGTCATGAAAGCGTGTGCTGGCACGCATTTGCCACCTTAAAATAAATCTTATATATAAAGATGCAGTTATGTATATATTTATTATTTTGCTCATACTTTTTAACCGTTCTTTATTTTCGGATTAATTTGAGACTTATGGCTTGGGTATATTATTCCTAAGAACCTTAAGTGCTAAACATATTTTTATATCCTTCTTATAGGATTTTAAATGTTGAATGTATTTCTGCCAACACCGCAAGTTGGCAATGCAGACTTGTTAAACGCTATATGTAAATATATCCATATCGAAAGTAATGAATTTTAGGATGGTTGGACGTCTCTCTCGTAAAGACAATTTGATTTATGATGATACTTCCTTGAAGCTATGCAATAGTTATAAGTTAAAATAGGATTTATTTTAATGTGGCAAATGCGTGCCCACGCACGCTGACATGACCACAAAAAAACAAGACTGTGAATCAGGTGTCGAGAAGGTGTGAACGGAGGAGGTGTTTGAATATGATAAAGGAGGGGGCGCGGCGGACGTCGAGAGGGAGTTGATTCCAGGCGAGTGAGGCGGCGACGAAGGAAGGATCGGAGACCGTAGTTGTTGGAGTAATTAGGAACGTGGAGTAAGAGGGTATGACAGGAACGAAGCGATAGCGAGGTGGGGCGAGTATCGTCTAAGAAAGGAAGGTTGATGAACGATGGGGAGCCGACAGCGATGAGACGAAAGGTAACGAGAAGAAGGCGGAGTTTGATGCGGATGTGGATGGTGGGCCAGGAGAGTTGGGCAAAATATGTGGATGTGTGGTCGAAGCGACGGAGACGAAAGAGCACTCGAACGGCGGTGTTGATTATTCGTTGTAGGGGTAGGATTATGGATTTTGGAGAATTGGCGAAAAGGCTAAGGCAGTAATCGATTTTAGGGAAAAGAAGCGATAAAAGAAGAGACATACAAGAACGGAAGTCGATAAGGGGGCGGATACGGCGGATGTCACGGAGAATTAAGTTAGATGAGCGGACCTTGTCACGGACGAAAGGGTTTAAGGGAAAGGTGATCATCGAAATGGAAGCCTAAGAAAGTGAGATTGTGGACTATAGGGATGATCGATGAGGCAAAAGAAACAATGGGAGGAGATATGTTTGGTTTACGGGGGAGGATCCACATTATTTTGGACTTTTCGGGGTTTAGAACGAGATGGAGATTGGAGAGACGTTTGTAGATAGAAGAAAGACAGTTGGAGGCAGAAATTCCGATATCGTGTATGCGATGTGCGGGTGCATGAGCATAGATTAGAATGTCATCGGCATATTGCATGACCTTAAAGGAGTAAGGTTTGATAAACGAAGAGAGATCGCCAAGCAAAAGAGAGAATAGCAGGGGACCTAGGACTGAACCTTGTGGGACCCCGCAAAAATAGGGATGGGGGAGGATGATGAATTAGAACAGACGCGAAAGGAACGGTCGGATAGATATGAGGCGAACCATGCTACGGAGGAGGAAGAAAATCCGTAATCATAACGAAGGCGAGAAAGGAGGACGGAGTGGTCGACAATGTCGAATGCGGAGGAGAGGTTGAGGGAGATGAAAACACTATATAGAGCCTTGTCTTGAGAAATGAGTAAGTCGTTGTACACTTTTATGCATGCGATTTCTGTCGAGTGATTAGAGCGGAAAGCGAATTGGAAAGGAGGGTACAGATTGGATGAGGAGAGATAAGCGTTGATTTGTATTAAGATGAGGCGTTCTAAGAGCTTAGAAAGAGTAGGGAGTAGTGAAATAGGGCGATAGCTAGAAAGAAGGGAGGGGTCGAGCGATTGTTTCTTAAGGAGGGGACGAACGATTGCGGATTTCCAGTGTGAAGGGAAGATACGACTGCGGATGGACGAGTTAAACAAGGTTGTGAGAAATGGGGATATCGATGAGCATATAGATTTTAATATGTGAGTAGGCAGGGGATCGGCAGGTGAGGTTTTGTTGGGCAAGGACATGAGGACAGATGATACTTCTGTAGGTGAGACTGGGAAAAGATGAAAGAGTTCCGGGAGGATGAGATTAGACTGGGCAGAGTGGGATAGGATGGAGACCGGGGTGTGAGAGAGCAACGTGGATACTTTAGTCTGGAGAAATGACGAATAATCATTGGCATTGATGTTGCACGGCGTAGAGGAACGAGCCAGGATTGAGTTAAAAGTATGCCAGAGAGTCTTAGAGTTGAATGAAGTGATGATTTTATGCTGCCAGAAGGAGTTGCATTTGGTACGTAGTAGGTTGAGATGAGACCGGCGAAGAGCAAGATAGGAATCACGGAAAGACGGAGTGATCGAGCGGAAATCGCGTCTGAGAGAGCGGTGATAGACTCGAAAAGCATGGCGGAGTCGACGCTTTGAGAGTAGGCATTGGATGTGACACGATCTCGTCAACCTACAGAGGACATTTTCATGCTCATTCATCTCACTACGTGTACACGGAAATACCGCAGGGATACAATATTCAATAATAAGACGAATAAGTGAATTGTATATTATTTTAAGACAGGAAGCCGATGGGTTACAAAAACATCTTCGGATCACATAGCTAAGTTTCCTGGTCGTTTGGATGATTCTGTCTGTGTTTGGGCGACTCTTCAATGACTTGTTCTTAAGTATTCCCAAATCTCTCGTGCATTGTACCTGCGTAATTGCCTCGGTACCTAATTTATATCTGAAAGGAAATTTATTGTGTCCTAAGTGCATGTGGCAGCACTCCTAAGTACATGTGGTATCACTTGGATTTATTTAACATCAGTTCTGTCTCATTACTCCACCTGACAATATTGTATAAATCTTCCCGGAGCAGAAAACAGTCATGATACGATTGAATGCACCGCCATCACTTGAGGTCATCCGCAAACGCTAGGATAAATAATAGATTCAGTCTAAATAATAGATCCCGAAGGAAAATGTTAAACATTAAAGGGCCGAGAACCGTACCTTAAGGCACTCCGGCACAAACATACTGTGGTGAAGAAACACTATTGCCTAGTCCTCACTTGATATGACCAACCATTCAAGAACAAACTAATCCAACGAATTACATGGTGATCGATACCGTATTTAGCCAAAACTACTAGCAGAGGATCATGTGGTACTCGGTCAAACGCCCGGCTAAAATCGATAAAAATTACATCGACACCACGCCCATCCGCTACTACATCCGTCCAATTTTCACGAGCCATAATTAAATTACTGAGGCATGAACGACCAGTGCGAAATCCATGTTGAGAAGGGTGCAGAAGTTTAAATCTATTCATATGAGAAGTTATGTATTTATGCACGAACCTTTTAAGACATTTACATACAACGCTTGTCAGACTTACAGGGCGATAATTGGACGGGTCTTCTCTGTTCCTTTTTTGTATATAGGAGTAATGTGAGATCGCTTCCACTGATTAGGGATGCATTATGTACATAGAGACATGTTAAACATCTCTGATAATGGGCATGCTAGCAGGTCATAGAGATTTTGAAAAATTAAACGATGAATGTCGTCCGGCCCAGCGACGTGTAACAAGATAAATTACGCAATTCCCGTGATACCTCTGCTGGAGAAATTAATGGCATATGGGAGACGAATGTCTCGGAAATTTGCGTTGGACGAAAGTCTGTAATTAGAGTGGGACAAATAAGATCAAAGGCCTCTGCCAACAGACTCACAACTTCGTCAGGATCTCTCGCAATCTTACTGTCATGAGTCTAAAGGGAAATTGATGGAATAACTTTTCTACTTTTATTTACATAGCTCCAGAACGGCTTGGAAGAAACTTTATATAATGCCAGGATTTTCGATTCATGCTTTGCCTTTTCAACAATTTCATGTAGTTGAAGCGACGACGATACTGTAGATATTCTAACCGAAGTGTCTGATATTCAAAGATAATTTAAAGAGTTTATTCCGTTATTTTATAATTTCCACTAACTCATCGTCAAACCAAGCAGGTTTGCGTTAAGCAAGGTTTTGTAAGGGTTTCAACGGATCAGGGCAGTCTGTGATATATTTGAGGGAAGCTGATAAGGTATTCCAATCACGGACATGTGTAATACCACTATTGTGAAGACCTATTCTAATTGCGAGCGTACATAATAAATCTATATCCACTTTGTACCAGTTACGTTTCAGATGTTTAGTCTCGGCAGGATAGACATTGACAAGGGCACTAGAAGTAAACTTAATGACAAGATGGTCACTAAGACCTATGGAGGATCATATTGAATTTCATGGACATCGAGTAGAGATTTACTGAAAACTAAATCTAGCAAGGAAGAACTATGTCCCATCAACCTAGTTGCCTTAGTTACGTGTTGTATAAGAGATAGATTATCAACTAAAAAGTTAAATAAATCGGTGTCCAAATGGCATCCACCTTGATGACATTCGAATGGGGTATTTCCTGTTATATTAGGAATATTGAAGTCTCCATAAAGGATAAAATTGGACGACTTTGTGAGATCAGTAAGATACTCAATTAAACTTGGTGTTAAGCAAGATGAGCGTGGAGCACGATAGCATACACATTGTGACGTCATCTGATTCTATCATTAAAGAAAGTAACTACATTCGTCCGATGTAATATGACATAGAGTTCCTTACGATAATTCTGTTAGCGACGTAAAAGGTAACTCCACCACCTCGGCATTTATCATGTTGGTATGTTCTAAATAATGAGAAGCCTGGGATGGCAACACAAGCATCACAAATCCCACTGTAAAGTCAAGTTTCAGTAATTGCAAAAATCGACATATTGATGTGAGACAGATAACAACTAAACTCATCAAACTTTGAGACTAAGCTGCGAACGTTAGAACATGCAATTTTCAGGGGATGTTTACTACTATTCTTTGAAGTCTTATGCAGGACACCATGGAATGAAATTAAGTCTCCTTAGACGCTACACCGTGAGTATTTAGGATTAACTTCTCCCAAAGTCCAAATGGACGTCGTCGGACCATCTGAAATTTTCGAGTACAGAGGTCATTTTCACATTGTTGACACATGTCGTTTAGCTTTTTTAGCGAGAGATAGTTGTTCGCGCTCCTCAACCGGCAGATCCTTATATATTCGCACAGAATTACCCATTAGTCTATAAGCTCTACTAAGGATGATATTAACTTGATCATCGGAAGCACAAACCAATCGAAGCAGTCTATTTCTACCATTATCATACTTTTTACCAATTCTATGAAAGGTCAATACATCCAAGGATGCTGCTAAATGTTCTTTTCCATCTAGAAAAATACTATACAAGATCTTTCCCACTGAAAGAACGTCGTCATTCCCACGGTTTTGAAAAATGACGGATTTGGACTCGTTGATATTAGCGAAAATTACCCATCTTAATATGTTTAGGTTAAGCCTCGTCCCTTTCATAATATTCGAACGTGCGGGTCAATCAGGTTGCTGCGCCGGATTACTTGCAGCAAGAGCGACTATACTCAACGGGGAGACAGAAGTCGTATACTTGTTTAGTCCAGTTGCATCATCAGTGCGTGTAGATCGTGTTGTTGGACTTGGATAGATCGTGCTAGTAGCACAAGGTCCAATTGCAATAGTGCTAGATTCCAATTCAAGCTCAGGGTTACCATTTTGTCTAACAGAGCGGTTGGGACTATGTGGCGAGAAAATTCTTGCGTGAGTATGGGATGTCTTATTCAAGTTCGACCGATCGGATACCGGGTAACTAGAAATGTTGCACTCGCATGAAGTACACGGATTCGTTGAAATATGAGCATTATCTCTTCTTGCTACAGGTAATACAAGTCTATCATGGTCACGTTTATCAGATCTAGGATCGGTGTCCGGGGAAATTGTCATGGTTGCAGCATCATTGACAAGTATGACAGACTCCGATAATCCTGGATATATCACTAGGTGAGTTGTTTAAGGTGGGTCAAGGCACAGCAGAAGCCGCAGATGAATTTGCCACTCCGATACTTGGAGATGCTAGACGATTTAACCTTCAGTACTGTCCAAACATTACAATCATCGGTATCACATCCAACTTCCAGCTGGGTGAAGGAAGAATCAGAATCATACTCCATCTTCTTTAAGCTAGACTTTTTAGGACGTCCGATTGACTACTTGATACTGAATTTCAATACGTAGCTTGTAAGTAATTATAACAAAAGAATTCTTTATCCCAGAATAATCTGGAATGTATGATATCTCTCTAAGTACCAAAATATGATTTAAAACGTTGTATAGATTGTTGTAAGATCGTCGTTTAGATCGTCATTTAGATTGTTGTATAGATCGTCGTACAGATCGTTGTAAGATCGTTCTATAGATCGTAATCAGCACCCTTTGATCGTCGTTTAAATCGTTGTAAGATCTTCTGTATGTTATTAATCTTGTATATCTCACAAACCTTTTTATATAAATATAAAACCATTCGATAAAAAGTTTGAGAGATAATAATATAAAACCATTCGATAAAAAGTTTGAGAGATAATAATATACGTTTGAGAGATAATAACATACAACGGAAAGAAGAAAAAGAAGGAAAATTATGATTGCTTAGTCTAATTACAAAGAAAAAAGTTTTAAGAGATAAAATACACACGTAAGACTAACGAAATCAAAAACTGACGAAATAAGACTGACTGTAAATCGTTATCGAAAGGTAAAAATTTATAATTCTAACAGCGTCAATATTAAGGATAAATTATACAATTTACAGTATAGTCAAGAAAGATTATTTTGCAGTAAAAGTTTTTTTTGCTGCAACAATGGTCCTAAAAAGAACGTTCCCAAAAAGCAAAGACAGTTCGTGATATTCTTCTTGTTACGGCGTGTGCTTATTACTGTGATTTGCAAGTATCCTGAGATACTTCTGATTGTGTCGTATGGACTAATGTTGTTGTTCCCGTCTCATCTAGAGATTGCTATTCTAATGTATTCTTCACTTGTGGATTATGTGCAAGCAGGAACATTTCGAATAAACTCACTGCTAAACCAGTTGATGTTCAAGGCATTTCAAGCCACTTTTTGCAATTGAAAAGAATGCGTTTGATGGAAATAATACAACCAACGCTCAGAGTCTGTAAAGTCTGAAATTAATAGAGCACAAAGCAGATCTGAACTCATGATATTAACTATCAACCAAATGCCGAATATAATCAAGCCAAGCATTCAAATAAAATAAGGTGTAGCTGACTAACGTCCTTTAACGAACAATGCTGAACAAACCACACCAACTACTAGCGGATGCCGAGATTGGCGAGTTCATGCCACTTTTTGCAATTGAAAAGAATGCGTTTGATGGAAATAATACAACCAACGCTCAGAGTCTGTAAAGTCTGAAATTAATAGAGTACAAAGCAGATCTGAACTCATGATATTAACTATCAACCAAATGCCGAATATAATCATGCCAAGCATTCAAATGAAATAAGGTGTAGCTGACCAACGTCCTTTAACGAACAATGCTGAACAAACCACACCAACTACTAGCGGATGCCGAGTTTGGCGTAACTTTTTATTACATCTATCATCAAAGCGTGATGGGTTAGTAAGCAAACAAGTGCGCGACAAATGTACAGTGGAAGACTCTGTTTACGGGTGACGTGAAAGAAGTGACTCATTACAAAAATGACAGTGCATCAACGATTACTAATATCGTTTCTCCAGTGAACTAGAACAGGGCCCATAATTAAACTTTTTTGATAATTATTTTAACTTTCTTGATATTTAACTACATACAATCGTCAATTTCAGATCATCAATTTCAGATCATCGATTTTATATCGTCAATTTCAGATCGTCAATTTCAGGTAGTCATTTTAATAATTTTAATGATTGAGAGATAAAATAACATACAAAATACATATACTGTATTTCAACAAGTCTAAATCAATTTCAAATTTTTCACTAAAATATGGGGAAACGGAGGAAAACAACAAAATCGATTGTGAATGATAATGGATCCCAGCATTATGTAGAGTGTTCCATGGTAGATTGCCCTGTGTGAACTACTGTTTGGCTACCTCTTCGTCTTCCTTCAAATTTTCTAGATAGAGATTTTCTATGCGGATTCTGTTCAGCATCTCTTAGTAAAGAATTGATAGCTTCAAAGAATGATCAATCGTCTATCAGCCATGACAATTCAAATAGTATCGTTTGTGACAACGATGTTAGTAAAATACAATTCGAACTAAACTATGGAAAACATTGAAAAGAACAATTATTATCATCAAATGAAGAAAGCGGTCGATTAACATACAATTTCCAAACATTGCAAGATCAACATGTTGTCAAAGACTTCCTGCAAATCGAAAATGAATCACTAAATCTAACATCAAACTCATTAATCGATAGATCATCACCGATTATCGAAAATAACAGTTTGGACAATGTCAATTTTATCAATAACGGAAATTTGGATAGTGGAAACCTACAACGATCGTACAGACAATCCGATATCAATTCAAGCTTCTCAGCAACTCTTACTAATCCAGATGTATTTACTGATCCAATCAATGCTTATTCACCTAAGCGCTCTATATATGTTAACAGTATGGGTCAGTTAGATGAAGTTTCTCTTAATCACAAAGATCCAAATCAATTCGAGTCATTAACAAATGTTGAACCTGATACATGTCAAATAACTGGAGTCATTGATAGATCTCCACATAATCTTGATGAAAAATCAGTGATTTCCTCTGAGCAGCACTTTTCCTGCGTAAGCAAATATCATGACCCGTCTCGCGCTATCGTTTTTACTATTATACCTGAATCTATGTTGGTCAACATACAACATAGATTAGATGACGATTTATCCAAAGTTCGTGCGATACTATAAACCATTTTGGTAGCGTCACCGAAATAAGTAACGTCCAAAATTAAAATATTAGCTTTGTGTCGAATTGGTAAAAAGCAGAATAATCATCCTAGATTATTAAAAGCAATTTTTACAGACGCAGCGGTTGCCAAAACTATTTTGAGCAACTCCTATTATCTTAAAGGTTCTCCCATTAGATTACTAAATGTTCTTGACAAGTTTGAACGAGAACGTCTTCGGGAGGTTAGACAATTATTGAGATAGCGCTTAGATGCAGGGAAGCAAACTTAAGGATTCAGAATTTAAACGTTTAAACCAATAACCATAATTTAAACGTTTAAACGTTTAGACCAATAATTTTGAGAGGTCTTTATGTAGATATGCATTTATCATAAAGGTTGTTGCACACTAGACTTTCTGTATACTTTCGCAAAATGGCCTTTAGTCCCACATTTGTAACATACTGCATTGCGAGCGGGCATTGATTGTTATTATGTGACTACATATCGAGCGAACGTATTGCGACTGCACAGCGAGTGGACATGGATTGCGATTACATTGCGATTAGGAGAAGTCTGATCGCTTTGCGACTAATTGAATTAAATTTTATGTCTACGTTATCAACTTTTCTGCATTCAGACTAATATGATAATTTGTAATTTCAGGCAATAACAAAAAGTGAAGAAATTGTTTGTCCTGAAAATCGAAGAGCTCGTGATTGCGCTGTTTTAAAAATATAGGCGAGTTCCAGGATTGATACCAAGTCGATCGTGTTTCATTCCAATAAACGTTGGCCAATATACGTTGACTCGAACCTTTGACGAATGTGTCACGTATATGTTCATATATATTATCATTCGCTGGCAATTCTTGAAAGTTTCACTCACCTGCTAGAGTTTGAAGCTGACCTACAAACTGTTTAAACGTTTAAATATTTTGAATAGGTTAATGGAGGCAGCAAGATACAAGATATGAGAAAGTGGGGAACCTTGAGACACACCCGTAATAGGGTAAAACCGAGGCGTATCAGGTTCATCTTCATAGTAAAATCGCTTGGTGTACAGCAGAATCTCTACCCTGTTCACAATTCTCGCAGTTAACCCGAGGGAGCTGAAAGAAACGATCACAAAGGAAATGGAGATGCGGTCAAATGCAGCAGAAAAGTAAAGGAAGACAGCCACAACTAAACGATGGCTATTCACCCGACAAAACTGTTCCTGTGGGATAGGATAGAGGGCGGAAGTCGATAAGGGGGCGGATAAGGCGGATGTCACGGAGAATTAAGTTAGACGAGCAGACCTTGTCAAGGACGAAGGGTTTAAGGGAAGGGTGATCATCGAAATGGAAGCCTAAGAAAGTGAGATTGTGGACTATGATGATTATTGATGAGGCAAAAGATACATTGGTAGTTGATATGTTAGGTTGACGGGGGAGGATCCAAATTATTTTGGATTTGTCTGGGTTTAGAACGAGACGAAGATGTGATATACGTTTGTAGATAGAAGAAAGTCAGTTGGATACAGAAATTACGATATCGTGTATGCGATGGGTGGATGCATGATCGTCTCATGTCATTTCTTGGTTCAAATCCTACCTCTCAAATCACTCTTATCGCGTAGTCTCCAACTCCAACTCTTCTGCGCCGGTTCCTCTCAGCTGCGGTGTACCATAAGGATCCGTTCTAGGGCCGCTTCTTTTCACCCTTCTTCTTGGTGATTTATCTTCCATCGTGGTCCCTTTCGGCTTTGAAGTTATTCAGTACGCTGACGATATAGTAATCTATGCATCATGCACACTCACATCTGCATCCAACCTCGCTTCCGATGCATCGTCTTGCCTCTCTGCTATTCACGCATATCTTTGTTCAATCCGTATGTTTTTAAACAACGAGAAATCTAACATGATGTGGATAACACCACGCCACTCTTACACCCTCGATTTTCCAGTATGCATACACAATTTCCGTCTACCAGAAGTGACTATCATGACAATCCTCGGTGTCCCTTTTGACAATAATCTCTCGTTTCTGCCTTTTATTCGTCGCAAGATCAGTTCATGCTCCCTCATCCTCCGTGACATCCGAAGTGTCCGTAGAAACCTCGACGTCAAATCGACAGCTATTTTAATCTCTAGCCTTTTCATGCCTCGTCTAGAATATTGCTTAGGTCTTCTCGTAAACTGTCCAGCATATCAATTTCACTATTTACAAAGGATTCTGCACACGGCTGCTAGAGTCATCTTCGCCTTCGCAAGTACGACCACATCTCAAACACCCTCCGCATCCTTAACTGGCTCGACATTCCGAGCCGCATAACCTCTCAAATTCTCACACTTGCATGGCAAATCAAATTCCGGCACAACCCTCCTTATCTATATCTTCCTGATAGCGCATCCTATATGACGACTGGTCTCTCCCTAAGAAGTCATCGCTCCTACTCGCTTTTCGTCCCCCGTCACAACGGTAATCACGGATATCGTGCGTTCACCATCGCTGCACCACGCCTTTGGAACAAACTTCCTCGAGACACAAAATCATTGACGTCGCTTAAACACTTCAAAACTTCCTTGATCGCCATACTTCTTGCAAACGAACTAAAATAACACTTTCAGCCGCAATCAATTCAATAACTCTACATACAAGTTCAAACATTCATCGGACGTAAACTTGTCTTTTAATTTTTATAGTGGGCCTGTAAATGGTTCTATTTACCACAAAGGCCACTCTAAATAAATTCTATTCTATTCTATATGATGATGTCATTGGCGTATTGTATGACGTTAAAGGAATAAGGTTTGTTAAACAAAAATATATCGCTAAACAGAAGAGAGAAAATCAGGGAACCTACGAATGAACCTTCGGAACCCCGCAGAAAATTGGGTTGGGATGAGAGGATGATGAATTAGCACATACGCGAAAGGAACGCTGGATATATATGAGGCAAGTCATGCTAATGTGGAGGAAGAAAAGCCGTAATCATAACGAAGGCGATAAAGAAGGTTGAAGTGATCGACGATGTCGAAGGTGGAGGAGAGGTCGAGGGAGATGAGAACACTATAGAGCCTTGTCACGAGAAATGAGTAGGGTCGTTGTAAACTTTCATGCATGCAATTTATGTGGAGTGATTAGAGCGTAAAGCGGATTGGAAAAGAGGATACAGATTGGATGAAGAGATATAAACGTTGATTTGTATTAATATAAGGCGTTCTAAGAGCTTAGAAAGAGTATGGAGGAGTGAAATGGGGCGATAGCTAGAAGGAAGTAAGGCGTCGAGCGATTGTTTCTTAAGGAGGGGACGAACGATGACGGATTTTTAGTGTAAAAGGAAGATACGACTGTGGATGGACGAGTTAAACAAGGTTGTGAGGACAGAGGATATCGATGAGCATATGGGGGTACGTGTATAAAAATGTAAAGCATGGATTAGAGACTTAGTGAAACTATCAAATTTACGGAACTTTTTGTCAGTATTAATTTATGATTTAGAAAAGATATTACCAAACAAAGACGAAAGTTAATTGAATAAAACAGATCAATTAATTAAATAAAACTGAGTCTACGTATTTTATACTATTTTTATCGTGACCTTAGTATATTATTAAATAAATCTTTTTGGGCCTATTTGGTTTACAAACATAAAGAAAAATGATTTATTTTTACGTGACAAATGTGTGCTGGTGCACGTTTACATGACCACAACAAAACAAAACAAAAATCTAAGTCATGTGTCAATAAAGTGTGAATGGATGAGGTATTTGAATGTGATCAAGGAGGGAGTGTTTGGATGTCGAGAGTGAGCTGATTTCGTGCGAAGAAGCGGCGACGAGGAAGGATCGGAGACCGTAGTTGTTGTAGTAATTGGGAAAGTGGAGTAAGAGAGAATTACGGGAGCGCAGCGATAGAGAGAGGTAAACGAGTGTCGTCTAAGAAATTGGGGTTAATGAACAATGGGGGAGCTGACAGCGTTGAGACAAAAAGTTTCGAGAAGAATGCGGATTTGGATGCGGATGTGGATGGTGGGCCAAGGGAGTTAAGCAAAATATGTTGATGTGTGGTCGAAGCGACGGATACGTAAGAGCACTAGAACAGCGGAGTTGATGATACGTTGTAGGGCTAGGATGATGGATTTTGGAGAATTGGATATTAAATCCAACTCTGTTTGGTATAATTCACACATCAAAGAAGTCATCAAATTAAGAGACAGAATTTACAGTAAATTTAAAGGAAACTGCTAATGGAACGAGTACAAAAAAATACGAAATCAGGTTACGTCACTTAAGCGGTGCAAACGCCGGTATTATATCTCCTCTCTTTACCATTCATCAAGGAGTCATTCTAAACAGTTGAAGGAAAATGATCGGGGACAGCGATGATGTCGAGTGGCGGCCAAATGATGTGTTGGGACAGTTGAGGTGAGCTTGTAGTCGTAGTTGGATAGAATGTTGATGAACCGGATGGAATAGGTGGAAAAGGGGCGGTCGAGGTAGATGTTGAAGTCGCCAAGAACGAGTGAATGGATGGAGAACAAAGAACAGTGGGACAGGTGTCAGCAAGTTCGGTAAATAAGGGAGATAGGAGCTGATGAACTAGGACAGTATACAATGTCGATATTCAGAGTGATCGGGCTATAAGAACGACAAGTGAGCAATTTAAAAGAGCAAGGACAAAGGAAAAGTAATTTTGCGATGAGACGCGGGGTGACGGGCGAATGCGACGATGCGTCATGATTATATAATTTAGAATGGGATGAGCTGAGGGGGCGGGCGGATTCGACTAGTGAGCAACTAACAGAGATCAGACGTCGAATGGAGAGGTCTTCGGAATCTGAGTGCCAAGATTCGGTGAGGGAGAAGAGATCGATGGATTGGTCGGTGAATAGGTTGAGGATAAGATTGGATTTATTGAGAATAGATCTAGTATTGAGGAGACCGAGGCGGAAACCGTGTGTGGAGGTGAAAGAGCCTAGCGGGGAAGACACGTAGGTGAGATGGAGCGCTATCGAATTTTGGGGCAAGTGTGGTCAACTTGAAATTTTTCGTTTATATTTCGGATGGAGAGAGATGCTTAGCCGTTTTCCTCGCAACATAGTTATTCGATGCGGACAGAAGAGAGTTGAGAGATTTCGGAAGGGGTGTGATCGGGGATAAATTCGAGTTGTTGAAGATGACATGAGTTTAAATCGTAGAGAGAGGACAGAGGACGTGTGAGAGCGATTCTTGAAAAAATTTCAGGAGAAGAGGCTGAGAAGGATTAGATTGAGATTTGTTTAGGCGGATGAATGCGACAGGACAGATGTCGTTGAAAAATAATGGTTTATCCGCAGGAACAAGAGAAGATATGATGGATCTGAAGGCGGAAACATCGTTGTCAAGACGTGCTTGTGGAGATTAGGAGGTGAAAATAGTGATATTGGTAATGATGACGCAATTATCGCTAGAAGGAGCGTTTCCGTGAAAGAGGACGTGTGACGTGAGTGGGTGAGGTCATGATATGAGAGCTGGGAGTTGAGGATACGAAGAGAATAGGTATGACAGCATGGGACAAAGATGATATGGATAATATAGAGAATGGCAAGCGATGTGAGGAACGATTATGAGTGTAGGGATCATGGAGGTTGGTTAAGGTGATTTTAATTGATGGATGTAGGTTGTTGAGAGAGACAAGACAAGAGGTACCGGACGGGGTGTCCAAGAGTGAAGATTACATGGGATGGGAAGTGTATATGGTGACAGAATCACAAAAAAGCAAGTATTTGTTTGCAATTTATAAATTATTCAAGAGTTATTTTGGATAGACTAAACGCTACACAAACAGATTTATTTAATAATATGGCCAAATATAATAAGGTCATGATAAAAATGAAAGCTGACATTACGTTCCTGAACTTCTTATACTATTTATCAATTAAAAATAATGTCAAGTAAACATACAATCTCATAAATGCTCATGTGAATTATAGTTACTACATTATAGTAGAATTATTGAATGAAGCGTGGTAGAGAATAGTGTCATCGGTCTACTAAGTCAGAAAATGTACGATCTTAAACTTGTGAAGCATAGCAGAAAAATATTTTGGGAGACAAGCCGTAATCACCTCCAAGACTGTATATAATAGGGTGGTTTATAACGTTAAAAGACGAGGAAATATCAAGACAAATATTTATATTGCAAAGTATTTTTTGCCAAGTATTTTGTCACAACGTAGAAGCAAATAATCATGAACGCTGACATGCTAGTTTGGTTATATAATGAGGGTGAGAAGCAAATTAAAAATATGTAAGCACATTAAATGAACGAATATATGAAACTACTTGGATTACATAGTGTGTGAAGAAGAAGTTAGGAAATTATTAGAAATTTTGAAGTAGAACGGTATGATACAGGAAAATAAATGTTAAAAGACAATGTTTTTACAATATGCTGAATAATGGCATATTTTTCCAGCACCATTTTGAATATAAAAATCAAAAATTGTTGTAATTAAAGCGAATATTAGTGGGAGACGTTTAAATGGGTTAGTAGCAAATCTAACGGTGATGGAGTTAATACAAATTCACTTTCGACTTAAAGATTATCCACATCGTATTCCTAAGGATCTGAGTCTCGAAGATCGTTGAAAGTTGAAAGAAGCAAAAACAGAATTACGAAACCGGCTATCTGAAGGTGAAACGAACTTATGCATACGAAATTTTCAGGTTGTCAAATGGCGCACAGTAGTTCGTTGGAATCCCATAACGATCAACAGCGTCACTTAGCAGAATCCAGTTTAAATCTTGCTAGTTCGTCTGGAAAAGGTAGTTTCAACAGTCATTCATCGCAACTCTTGGGTAGCGTTAGTTTCAATTATAATCTGGGGCACTTAGTTTCATTCAACAAATTATTCACCGTTCCTAGTAATCCCTTACCACAACCCACACGCTATTTATCGATCGGGTATTCTAATCTTCGTAGTTTGCCTGCTCAAATAGTGGAGATGAAGTATCACATGCTTTCTCATTCGTATGACATTTTCTGCGTTACTGAATCCTGGTTGCATCAATATATTGTCGATACCACTGTGAACATTCCTGGATTTCGCCTTCTACGAAACGACAGGATATCAGGTAGGCGAGATGGCGGTGTCGCCGCATATGTCAGAGAAAATTTCCTCGTATCTGAGGTGTTGAATGTTTGTGACCCTTTTGGGTCGTTTGAGACTCTATGCTATCGTATCGATCACTCAGCTACCAGTATGAATTTCTGCGTCGTGTATCAATCTCCGTCAGTAATTAAAAATAACGATTTATTTTAACGTGGCAAATGCGTGCCAGCGCACGCTTACATGACCACAACAAAACAAGACTGTGAATCAGGTGTCGAGAAGGTGTGAACGGAGGAGGTGTTTGAATGTGATAAAGGAGGGAGCGCGGCGGACGTCGAGAGGAGGTTGATTCCAGGCGAGTGAGGCGGCGACGAGGAAGGATCGGAGACCGTAGTTGTTGGAGTAATTAGGAATGTGGAGTAAGAGGGTATGACAGGAACGAAGCGATAGCGAGGTGGGGCGAGTATCGTCTAAGAAAGGAAGGTTGATGAACGATGGGGAGCCGACAGCGATGAGACGAAAAGTAACGAGAAGAAGGCGGAGTTTGATGCGGATGTGGATGGTGGGCCAGGAGAGTTGGGCAAGATATGTGGATGTGTGGTCGAAGCGACGGAGACGAAAGAGCACTCGAACGGCGGTGTTGATTATTCGTTGTAGGGGTAGGATTATGGATTTTGGAGAATTGGCGAAAAGGCTAAGGCAGTAATCGATTTTAGGGAAAAGAAGCGATAAAAGAAGAGACATACAAGAACGGAAGTCGATAAGGGGGCGGATACGGCGGATGTCACGGAGAATTAAGTTAGACGAGCGGACCTTGTCACGGACGAAGGGTTTAAGGGAAAGGTGATCATCGAAATGGAAGCCTAAGAAAGTGAGATTGTGGACTATAGGGATGATCGATGAGGCAAAAGAAACAATGGGATGAGATATGTTTGGTTTACGGGGGAGGATCCACATTATTTTGGACTTTTCGGGGTTTAGAACGAGATGGAGATTGGAGAGACGTTTGTAGATAGAAGAAAGACAGTTGGAGGCAGAAATTCCGATATCGTGTATGCGATGTGCGGGTGCATGAGCATAGATTAGAATGTCATCGGCGTATTGCATGACGTTAAAGGAGTAAGGTTTGATAAACGGAGATAGATCGCCAAGCAGAAGAGAGAAAAGCATAGGACCTAGGACTGAACCTTGTGGGACCCCGCAAAAAATAGGGATGGGAGGGGAGGATGATGAATTAGAACAGACGCGAAAGGAACGGTCGGATAGGTATGAGGCGAACCATGCTACGGAGGAGGAAGAAAATCCGTAATCATAACGAAGGCGAGAAAGGAGGACGGAGTGGTCGACAATGTCGAATACGGAGGAGAGGTCGAGGGAGATAAGAACACTATATAGAGCCTTGTCTCGAGAAATGAGTAAGTCGTTGTACACTTTTATGCATGCGATTTCTGTCGAGTGATTAGAGCGGAAAGCGGATTGGAAAGGAGGGTACAGATTGGATGAGGAGAGATAAGCGTTGATTTGTATTAAGATGAGGCGTTCTAAGAGCTTAGAAAGAGTAGGGAGTAGTGAAATGGGGCGATAGCTAGAAGGAAGGGAGGGGTCGAGCGATTGTTTCTTTAAGGAGGGGACGAACGATTGCGGATTTCCAGTGTGAAGGGAAGATACGACTGCGGATGGACGAGTTAAACAAGGTTGTGAGAAATGGGGATATCGATGAGCATATATATTTTAATATGTGGGTAGGCAGGGGATCGGCAGGTGAGGTTTTGTTGGGCAAGGACATGAGGACAGATGATACTTCTGTAGGTGAGACAGGGAGAAGATGAAAGAGTTCCGGAAGGATGAGGCTAGGCGGGGCAGAGTGGGATAGGATGGAGACCGGGGTGTGAGAGAGCAGCGTGGATACTTTAGTCTGGAGAAATGACGAATAATCATTAGCATTGATGTTGCACGGCGTAGAGGAACGAGCCAGGATTGAGTTAAAAGTATGCCAGAGAGTCTTAGAGTTGAATGAAGTGATGATTTTATGCTGCCAGAAGGAGTTGCATTTGGTACGTAGTAGGTTGAGATGAGACCGGCGAAGAGCAAGATAGGAATCACGGAAAGACGGAGTGATCGAGCGGAAATCGCGTCTGAGAGAGCGGTGATAGACTCGAAAAGCATGGCGGAGTCGACGCTTTGAGAGTAGGCATTGGATGTCAAACCATGGGGCACGGTGCAAGCGACGGTGTGGGTGAGACTTGAAGGGCAAGAGAATATCGAGAATGGATGTGAGTTCAGAGTCGAAAAGAAAGGCGAGATCGTGAGGAGATGAATATGTTATTGTGGGTAATGATAGAGACGATTTGAGTAAGGCAGAGCGGAGAAGGGAGAGGTCAAGATTTCTCCAAGGGCGACGTAGGATTGTAGGTGTGTGAGGAGGGGTGTGGTTGCGAGTGAGATCAAGGGTGATAAGAAAGTGATCGGATAGACCAGGATCAGAGATGGACAGTGAGGTGTAGGCAGCAAAATGATCGGGGACAGCGATGATGTCGAGTGCCCCACCAAGTATATGTGTGGGGCAGTGGAGATTAGTTTGTAATTGTAGTTGGATAGAATGTTGATGAAGCGGATGGAATCTGTGGAAGAGGGGCGGTCTAGGCGGATGTTGAAGTCGCCTAGAACGAGTGAAGAGATTGAGGACAAAGAACAATGAGAAAAGAGGTCAGCGAGTTCGGTAAAAAATAAGGCTGTAGGAGCTGATGAACCAGGACGGTATACAATGGCGAGATCTAGAGTGATCGGGTTAGAATAACGACAAGTGAGCAATTCAAAAGAGCAAGGACTGAAAGGGGGATTGATTTTGCGAAGAGACGCTGGGTGACGCGCGAATGCGACGATGCCGCCATGATTAGAGAATTTAGAAGGGCATGAGCTGAGGGGGCGAGGCGGATTCGACTAGGGAGCAACCGGCAGAGAGCAGACGGCGAATGGAAAGGTCGTCGGAATCTGAGTGCCAGGATTCGGTGAGGCAGAAGAGATCGATGGATTGCTTGGTGAATAGGTTGAGGATAAGATCGGATTTATTGAGAATAGATCTAGTGTTGAGGAGACCGAGGCGGAAACCGTGTGCTGTGGCGAAAGAGTCTAGTGGAGAAGACACATAGGAGAGATGGAGCGCCATCGAATTTTTGGACGGGTGTGGACAACTTGAAAATTTCCGTCTATGTTTCGGATGGAGAGTGATGTTTCGCCGTTTTCCTCGCGACGGCGTTTTTCGATGCGGGCTGAAGAGATTTGAGCGATTTCAGAAGGGGCGCGATCGGGGAAAATTCGAGTGGTTGAAGATGACATGAGTTTGAATCGTTGAGAGAGGACAGAAGACGCGTGAGAGCGATGCTTGAAAACAATTTTTAGGAGAGGGGGCTGGGAAGGATTAGATTGAGAAGATTTCTTTAGACGGATGAATGCGACAGGAGAAATGTCCTTGAAAAAGGATGGTTTATCCGAAGGAACAATAGACGAGAGGATTGATCTGAAGGCGGAAACATCGTGGTCCAGACGTGCTTGTGGAGATAAGGATTTAGAAGGCGTGATATTAGTAACAATGACGCAACGATCGCGAGAAGCAAAGCGCTTCCGTAAAGGAGGACGACTGACGTGAGTAGGTGAGATCACGATAGAAGAGCTGTCAGTTGATGATTTGGAGGGATTTGGTTTGACGACGGGAGACATAGAGGATAATGATAATAAAGAGGGTGGCAAGCGATGTGAGGAAAGGTTATGAGTGGAAGGATAGTGGAGGTTGGTGGAGGTGATTTTGATTGATGGATGCAAGGTATTGAGGGACGAGACGGGAAGGACGGGACGTGGGGTGTCGGGGAGTGAATATACATTAGTTGTAACAATTTGCGGCTCCGTCACTGTCTTGGTAGATTTATCATAAACTTGACAAAATTCATCTTGCTGCGATACAGTTTGCGGCTTCTTCACTGTCTCAGTAGATTTGTCAGAAATTTGAGAAATTCGATCATGCTGCGATGCCATTTCCAATTGCTCTAATCGTTTTATTATCAAGTTGATTTGTTTCGCCGCACAGAATCCGCAGTAGAACGGTGGCCCGCCACAAGTTTCCTGACCCAAAGCACAATTATGCGTTACTGATGTCCAGATTTGACAGCCGCTAGCGGAGCATTCCACTTGTATGTTCTCGAGCTTGCCGGTTTTATCGGTATCAACAGAGATTGCTCGCTTGGCTTTTGGTAGATTTTTCTTCTTGGCTCCATTAACTGTAGGTTGCAATAGTTTACGATTTTTAAATAATTGTAAGTAGTTAATTGTAAGTAGTTCGCGTTAGTAGTAGCGAGCGGATGTCGTCGATGGTTGTCGATGGTTGTCGATAATTGTCAAGCGGATGGTTGTCGATGGTTGTCGTTAGTTGTCGTCGAAGGTTGTCGTTTGGTTGTCGTTGTATTTATGTAAGTAATGTATTTACTTTAGATTGTGTATATTAATCTCTCAAACTTTTTTAGCTGTCAATTGCAGACACTATTTAACTAAAACTTATTTTACAATCAGTATGTTCCTCCCTTCACTTTATTCTATTGGGTGATTTTTATCTTCAACGATCTAGATGGTCAGACTTTGTCTTTTCTGATGGTGGTTCCACGGAAAGGGAAATATCTGAGTTCCTAGCTGAGGAACTCATGCTGATTCAGCACGTACAAGAACCAACTTGCATAACTTCAAAATCGGATTCGGTACTTGATCTAGTGTTTTCCAAATATGTAGGAGACATAATCAAAGTTGATCATATCCCTCCTTTTGTAAGTAGTGACCACTGCTTGCTCTCCTTGACGGTTGTCCCTTATTCCAGATTCTTTCCACCTAGCTCAAAAACATCCAAACGTCATTGGTCGAAAGTAAGAAAAAAAGATGTTTTGAGAGCTTACAACTAATTCCCGTGTACTTTCATGAACCCAGACAAGCTATCATTGAATATTATCACTGATTACCCACATAAATTATCTGATATTCTTGCCTCTATGCGCGAATCCTCTTATGCTGCTAAGTCACTTGCATGGATAGATTTCGACGTCAGACAACTAATAAGTTCACGAAATTATTTATGGAAGCTTCAGCGTTTTAATCTAGTTTCTCTGCCAGATATAAATATGTTCGAAATCTTTGTACTAGAGTGAAAGCAACAAAACGATATGCATTCGAATCGTCTATCGCTAATAATGTAACACGAAATCCAAAACTATTCTGGTCTTATGTTCGTCGTAACAGAACCTTAACAGAGAAATCAAGTATGCCTTTAATACGGAGGGATGTGTGATAACTTCTCAGAGTGGTATTGTGGAATGCCTTGTTACGTCTTTTTCGCTACCGACAAATAATTCACCTAGAGCTTATATCACTTCGCATGATGTAGCATTAGGGCAATCTTCGCGTTTTCTTCCAGTAACGATTAGTGAGATTGTAAGTCAGCTTGATCAGCTTGACCCATTTAGCTCTACCGGCCCTGGTGACATTTCTCCGTTTCTCTTGAAGAATTTATCTAGGCATTTGACTTCTTTTCTTTTTGCTATTTTTGAGAATAGTTCGACCAGTGGATATGCTCCTGATGTCTGGAAAACTGCCATCGTAGTTCCGATCCCAAAGAAAACCATTGCAACGGCTTCTACTGACTATAGTAGACCAATCAACCTGATGAGTTTTCTATGCAAAGTGCTTGAAAGTTGATCGCCACCCGGATCAGGCATCTCTTAAGGGAACTCAGAATAATGTCGTATTCTCAGCACGGTTTCCCCCTGGTCGTTCCTGCTTAACTAACTTATCGACTTCACGCGAAATGTGGGTTGAGGCGGTCAGTCGCTGCCAATCAATCAATGTGGTATTCATTGACTTTTCAAGAGCATTCGATCGGGTGCCGCATGAGAGCTTGGCAGCATTACTATTTAACTACGGCATTCCTGTAATGTTGTGTAAGTGTGTTCAAGATTTCCTACGTAATCGATTCTTTAGAGTGAGGGTTGGCACCCATCTTTCCACTCCCAGACGCGTTTACTGTGGTGTTCCGCAGGGTACCATACTAAGACCTCTGCTGTTTATTGTGTTCCTTAATGATTTTTTGCTGCGCATTCAGATTCCCTGTCTTGCTTTTGCTGACGACCTCAAACTATGGTATGTAGATGATATTGATCCGCCTTGCATTTCCATACAGGAAGATCTTAATGAAAGATACCGATGGAGTGAGGCTACTTCCTAATTTCATGCGGCCACATGAAATTATGAAGGCGTTGGAATGACCGTCATTTTCGCCTAGGAACTTCAATTCTTAATGTCGTTATGGAGTATAGTGATCTGGGAGGAGAGAATGATGAATTTGAACAGACTCGAAAAGTACGATCGGATAGATATGAATCAAACCATGCTATGGAGGAGGAAGAAAAACCGTAATCATAACGAAGGCGATAAAGGAGGATGGAGTCATCGACTATGTCGAATGCGATGAATAGGTGGAGTAAGAAGAGAACAATATATATATATAGCTTGTCACGAGAAATGAGTAGGTCGTTGTAATCCTTCATCCATTCGATTTATGTGGAGTGATTAGAGCGGAAAGCGGATTGGAAAGGAGGGAACAGATTGGATGAAGAGAGATAAACTTTGATCTTTATTAATATGACGCGTTCTAAGAGTATAGAAAGAGTATGAATGAGTGAAATGGGGTGATAGCTAGAAAGAAGGGGTCGAGCGATTGTGTTTTAAGGAGGGAACGAACTATGGCGGATTTCCATTGTGAAGGAAATATACGTTTGAGGATGTCGAGTTAAACAAGGTGGTGAGGAAATGGGATATCGACGAGCATATGGATTTAAGTATGGGGGTAGGCAGTGGATCGGTAGGTTAGGTTTTGTTGGGCAAGGAAATGAGGACAGATGAGACTTCGGTAGATGAGACAATGAGAAGATGAAAGAGTTCCGGGAGGAGGATGCTATGCTGGGCAGAGTGGGATAGGATGGAGACTGAGTTGTGAGAGAGCAACGTGGATGCTTTGTTCAGGAGAAATGAAGAATAATTGTGGGGATTGATGTTGCAAGGCCAAGAGGAGCGAACAAGGATTGGGTTAAAAGTATGCCAGAGAGTCTTAGAGTTGAATAAAGTGATGATTTTATGTTGCGAGAAAGAGTGGCATTGGGTACGTAGTAGTTTGAGATTAGATCGGCGAAGAGCAAAATAGGAATCACGGAAAGACGGAGTGATCGAGCGAAAATCACGTTTGAGAGAGCGGTGATAGACTCGAAAAGCATGACGGAGTCGACGCTTTGAGAGTAGGCATTAGATGTCAAATCATGGAGCACGGTGCAAGCGACGGTGTGGGTAAGACTTGAAGGGCAAGAGAAGATTGAGTGGATGTGAGTTCAGAGTCGAAAAGAAAGACGACATCGTGATTAGATGATGATGTTATTGTAGGAGAAAATAGAGACGATTTAAGTTTGACAGAACGGAGAAGAGGGAGGTCAAGATTTCTCCAAGGGCGATGTAGAATGGTAGGTGTGTGAAGCGTGGACTAGTTGGAAGTGAAATCAAGGGTGACGAGATAGTGATCGGATAGACTTAGTAAGATATGGACAGTAAGGTGTAGACAGCATATCGATCGGAGACAGCTATGATATCGAGTGTCCCGCCAAGGATATGTGTGGGGCAGTGGAAATGGGTTTGCAGTTATAGTTGGATAGAATGTTGATAAACTGGATGTACTCGGTGGAAGAGGGGCAGTCGAGGCGGATGTTGAAGTCGCCAAGAACGATTGAAGGGATGGAGGACAAAGAACAGTGGTACAGAAGGTCAGCGAGTTCGTTAAAAAATAAGGAGGTAGGAGCAGATGAACCAGGACTGTATACAATGGCGAGATCCAGAGTGATCGGGTTTTTGAAAAACGACAAGTGAGCAATTTAAGAGAGCAAGTACTGAAAGGGAAAGTGATTTTGTGAAGAGACAAGGGTGACGGGCGAATGCGGCAATGCCGCCATGATTAGAGAATTTAGATGGGAATGATCTTAGGGGTTGCGTTTTTGACTAGTGAGCATCCGGCAGAGAGCAGACGGTGAATAGAGAGGCCATCGGTATCTGTGCCCTGATTCGGTGAGGCTGAAGAGGTCGATGGATTGCTTGGTGAATAGGTTGAGTATAAATTCGGATTTATGGAGAATAGATCTAGTGTTGAGGAGACCGAGGCGGAAACCGTGTGTGGTGATGAAAGCGTTTGGCGAAGATGGCGCGCCCTCGAATTTTGGGGCGGGTTTTGACAACTTGAAAATTTCCGTTGATGTTTCGGATGGAGAGAAATGTTTTGCCGTTTTCCTTGCGACGGTGTTTTGCGATGCGGACAGAAGAGAGTTATGCGATTTTGGAAGTGGTGCAATCAGGGTAAATTTGAGTTGGTGAAGAGGATATGAGTTTAAATCGTGTTGAGAGGACAGAGAACGCGTGCGAGCGATGCTTGAAAAAAATTTTAGGAGTGGGTGCAGAGAAAGATTAGATTGAGAAGATTTGTTTATCGGATGAATGTAACAAGAGATATGTCGTTGAAAACTGATGGTTTATCCGCAGTAAGAAGAGACGAGAAGATGGATCTTAAGGCGGAAACATCGTGGTCGAGACGTGCTTGTGGAAATTAGGAGGTGGAAAGTGTTATTTTATTGACGATGATTCAACGATCGCGAGAGGGATAGCGTTTTCTTAAAGGAGGATGAGTGACGTGAGTAAGTGAGATCACGATAGAACTGGCAGTGTAGAATATTGAGGTAGTAGGTGTGACAATGGGAGACATATAGGATAATGATAATAAATAGGGTGGCAAGCGATGTGAGGAAGGGTTATTAGTGGAAGGATCGTGGAGGTTTGTGGATGAGATTTTGGTTGATGGATGTAGGTTATTGAGAAATGAGACAGGAAAGACGAGACGGGGTGCCGTGGAGTGAAAATGTTATGGAACGGGAAATGTATATGGTGGCAGGGTCAGTGGGTGGAGAAAGGACATTAGAAACGACGGGGGTAGTTTTAGTGGAGTGTTTGGATATTGATATGTGCTTATTCGAGAGTTTGCGGATTAATTTGTTTGCACAAAAACCACATAGGAAGTCTCCTTTGGACTTATTGTTCTCACAGGCGATTATTGTCCAGACGCTGCAGTCTTGTGTCGAGCACTGTACTTGCAGTTGTGCATAGTTGGTGTCGGTCGTAGCTGTTTTCTTACGTCCTCCCATTAACGTCCTGGTGTGTTAAAGCTGTTAAACTTGGAACTGCAACTGATCAGCTAGTGCAGCAAGACGATCGGAATTATTGTTTTAATTTTGTAATATCAAGAAAATTGTTTCAACCAGTTTGTTTGTAGCCGTCGGAACCTTCTCAAGTCGTTAGTTGTAGGTTATTTATCTCTCAAACTCTTTATTATCACTTGATTGCTATCAGAAGTAAAAGCTAAAGTAGTCAGAATGTTTTTTTCTTGTGGTTTGCGGATTGGCATACACGACTATATGCTGTACAGCTTGTAAGTTTGTAGAAAAACTAATTATTCATCGAATCGAATGTCACTACATAAACGTGTCTGCAAGTCGTTAGTTGTAGGTTATTTATCTCTCAAACTCTTTTTTATCACTTGATTGAAGTAAAAGCTTAAGTAGTTATAATGGTTTTTTCTTATGGTTTGCGGATTGACATACACGACTATATACTGTACAGCTTGTAAGTTCCTAGAAAAACTAATTCTTCATCGAATCGAATGTCACTACATAAATATGTACTTTCACAAAGTGTCAATACGGCTTCCGCAGAAATCATTCTACAATAAAAGATCTTTTGCTTATGCTTGAGATATGAGAACGTAATATGCAGACATGGTCCGGAGTGGACGTTAACTTTATTAATTTATCCAAAGTTTTCGATCGCGTAATTTACGCACTTCCGATGTAGAATTTACTCTGTTCTGGAATTCCCGAGATCATATTGTGGTAAGAGGAAAGTCGATTGCTTTTACTCAACTATCTATAAATACACAATCATAAGTTATCACAATACGACATTTTCCCTGGCTTCTTTTAAGGCTTCGATCGTAATCGTCGAGATAGTTAGGTGTTTGGATCGGGTCGCTACTGCAAATTCAATCATCCGCCATATGGTGCCGTTCGCGCGCTCTATCTGGGAATTTCCTGTCTGGTTATACGGACTGAAGTGACTCAACGTGATCCCGTGCCTTAGAAGAAAAACTTGAAATTTTGTACCATAAATGCGGGCCCTTTGTCTCAATGCATGCACTCTGGAATACCGAATAAGAAAAATAGACTGTTTAAACAGTGGATGACCGTATCGGCCGACATATCATTACACGCAAACCCGAACGGGTATCTCGAGAATGCGTCTATTACTGTGAGCAAATATCGATTTTTGTTGCAACTGGGAAGATGACCTTTAAAGTCAATGGAAATCCTTTCTAAAGGACGAGTGGCTTTGATGAGATGATCAGGTTCTATCTGATGATACCGCGGTTTTAGCCTTGCACATGTAGGACAGCTCGAAATAATCTGGCGCACATGAGAAACCGAGAATGGTAAATTATTTGTTCTTACAAAGTAATGCAATCGTGTAACGCCTGGGTGACAGTATGTGTCGTGAATTTCCTTTAATTTGTTCAGATCATTAGACGACATGTCGAGCAAGTAATTCGGGATAGCGCGTAAGCAGTACGATTCTCGGGGCCGGGACGATAGACTATATCGAATGAGAACGCAGCCAGTTCCATCTTCCACCAAGTCAACTTTTCGTTTTCTATTTGACTGCGGTGGGTCTTCTTGAAAATGATCCGTTATCATGCGAAAATGTTTTCCCAAAGATAGTGACGCCATGATTTCAAGGCTTCGACGATAGCTACTGCTTCTTTTCCAACCGAAGAATATGTGCGAGCTGAGGCTTGAAGAGTTTTTGAGAAGAAAGCAACAGGGCGATCGTACTGTGACAGAACTGTTCCGATTGCTTGATTAGACGTGCCTGTTTCCACTGTGAGTGGCTTGTCAGGATCTACTGTTGTAAGTACTGCATCGAGTACGTCGCGACGCATGTCTTCAAATGTCTCAACCGCTTCGCTATGCAACGTGAACAACCGGCATTCGATTAATGGTAGAATACATTCGCAATAGTTTCCTATCCATCTGGAATAATGGGCGAACATCCCAAGTAGTCTCTTCATCTCTCTTTCGCACGTTGGTTCCGTTATGTCTCGGAGTGGCTTAGTGCGGGCAGGATGTGGACGCAGTTTTCCGTGTTCGATTACATAATCGAGAATGCTCAGACGAAGGGTAGATTTTTCACACTTCTCAGCATTCAGAGTGATGTTGTATTTCTGGATGGCTTTCAACAGATGGTTGAAGTTCTGGTCATGGTCGGGAAAAGAATGACCACACACCACAAAATCATCTCGGTAGGCAAGGGTACCATTTAGATTTTCCGTCTGAATGATCTGGTCGATCACCCGTTGGAACACGGCGGGAGCGATCGTGAGGCCAAACGGAAGCCGCCTGAACTGGTACAAGGATCCATCGGCTTTAAGCGCAGTGAATGATCGGTCGGAGTGGTGCAGCTCTAATTGGTGATACACCGCTTTTAGGTTAAATTTACTGTAACTTCGATCCCGTCCGTTAAGAAAAAACATGCATATTTTGCATTCGAGACTAAATCACCGGGTGGTGAAGTACCTTCTGTCTTACTTTATCCGGAGACTGCTGACACATGTGCATCTGACATTCGATATGCTTTAGCATTTAATTGCGCAAAATCCAGTGTTCTGGCCTTTTCAACTGCAGCCAGCAAGGTGAGCTTGGATACCTCAATCAATCTTTGCCTAATGTCGCCAGATCTTAATCCAGAAATGAATGCATCACGGACGCATAAGCTGCAATGTTCGTCGGCTTTTACATCTTTGAATTCGCAATTCTTGGCCAGCTGATCCAATGACTGAACGAAATCATATATTAACTGATTATGGGACTGTTTGTAGATGCTTAGCTAAAAACGTGCAAATACTTCGTTTCTTGGTTTCAGGTACAAATCATCCAGTTGCTGTAGCGCGAGATTATAGTCATTGGTCGTCGAAATGTAGCTGTAAACGCAAGGTGACATGTGATTTATGAGTATATCGAGCCTATCGTTTTCTTTTAGGTCGTAAGTTTCGTCAGATACTTTTCAAAACGCCGTTTCCAATGTGTCCATGAATTTTCTGATTCGGCTGTGTTGATCAGCGTTGCAAATGTTTCAGGTTTGAATAGCGTGTCCATATCCCGCAAAAGCCACAAAATAGTGTAGTAAACTGTGGTAAGAGGAAAGTCGACTGCTTTTACTCAACTATCTCTCCTGTCGCATTCATCCGCTTAAACAAATCTTCTCAATCTAATCATCCTCAGCACCTGCTAAAAATTAATTTCAAGCATTGCTCTTACGCGTCCTCGGTCCTCTCTCAACGATTTAAACTAATGTACACTTCAACCACTCGAATTTTCCCCGATCGCACCCTTTCCGAAATTGATAATTCTCTTCAGCCCGCATTGAAAAACAAAGTCGCGAGGAAAACGGCAAAACATCTCTCTTCATCCGAAATATCGACGGAAATTTTCAAGTTATCCACACCCGCCCAAAATTCGATAACGCTCCATCTCCCCTATGTGTATTCTCCGCTAGACCATTTCACCACCACACACGGTTTCCGCCTCGGCCTCCTCAACACTAGATCTATTTTCAATAAATCCAATCTTATTATCAACCTATTCATCCAAGCAATCCATCGATCTCTTTTGCCTCACCGAATCCTGGCACTCCGATTCTGACGACCTCTCCATCCGCCGTCTGCTCTCTGCCAGTTGCTAACTAGTCGAATCCACTCGCCCCCACAGCTCATCCCCTTCTAAATTCTCTAATGATAGCGACATTGTCGCATTCGCACGTCACCCCGCGTCTATTCGCAAAATCACTCCTCCCTCAGTCCTTGCTCTTTTGAATTGCTCACTTGTCGTTCTTCTAGCCCGATCACTTTAGATCTCGCCATTGTATACAGTACTGGTGCATCAGCTCATAATCCTTATTTTTTTACCCAACTCGCTGAACTCATTCCTCATTGTTCTATGTCCTCAATCCCTTCACTCGTTCTAGGCGACTTCAACATCCGCCTAGACCTCCCCTCTTCCACGGATTCCATCAGGTTAATAAACATTCTATCCAACTACAATTACAAACTAATCTCCATTGACATCACACATATCCTTGGCGGGGCAATCGACATCATCGCTGGCCCGGATCGTTTTGCTGCATACACCTCACTGTCCATCTCCGATCCTGGTCTATCAGATCACTTCCTCGTCACCCTTGATCTTACTTCCAATCACTCCCCGCTTTACACACCTACCATCCTACGTCGCCCTTGGAGCAATCATGACCTCCCACGTCTCCGCTCCGCCTTACTTTAATCGTCTCTATCTTCTTACACAATAACATCATCATCTCCTTACGATTTTGCCTTTCCTTTCGACCCTGAACTCACATATATTCACGATATGCTCTTGTCGTTCAAGCCTCACCCTCAGCGTCGCTTGCACAGTGCCCCATGGTTTGACATCTAATGCATACTCTCAAAGCATAGACTCCGTCTATGCTTTGAGAGTATGCATTAGATGCACTAGCCTCATCCTCCCGTAACTCTTTGATCTTCTCATTGTCTCACCTACCGAAGTCGCATATGTTATGATGTCCTTGCCCAACAAAACCTCACCTACCGATCCACTGACTACCCACATACTAGAATTCATATGCTCATCGATATCCCCTTTACGCACAACCTTGTTTAACTTGTCTATCCCCGGTCGTATCTTCCCTTCACAGAAAATCCGCAATCGTTCGTCCCCTCCTTAAGAAACAATCGCTCGACCCCTCCCTTCCTTCTTGCTATCGCCCCATTTCACTACTGCATACTCTTTCTAAGCTCCTAGAACTCCTTATATTAATACAGATCAACGCTTATCTATCCACATACAATCTGTATCCTCCTTTCTAATCCGCTTTGGGCTCTAATTTCTCCACAGAAATCGCCTGCATGAAAGTTTACAACGACTTACTCATTTCTCGAGACAAGGATCTATATAGTGTTCTCATCTCCCTTGACTTGTCCTCCGCCTTTGATATTGTCGACCACTCCGTGGTCGACAATATAACTCCTTCAAATTATGTCTAAAATGACACTTAATGAATTGACATTTGTTCTCTTTTTTGATGTTGTGATGCGCCATCCAGTATCATTGGATTTATGATTGGTGTCGAGGTATAGTAATAATGTTGTTGTCGCAAATTATGAAATATTGTTAGTTGCGGGATGTTATTGGAAGTTGAATGTGACGTGTTTGTATAAATTATGGGAATTTGTCAAAGGAGAGAAATTGACAAGTGATTGATAATATGAAAGTGCAGAGTATCAAAAAGCTAGATGAATTGTAGTTCTTTTGAAGTTTCGTTTTTTTTGAACTATAGTTTTTTGAAGTTTTTCTTTTGAAAAAGATTTAATACGAAGGAGATGATGAGTTGGTACTCTAATTAAGTATCAACATGAAAGATAGCGGAGTAATATTAATGTTGAACCATTCTATTTACACTAGAATAGTTTGATTAGACAATATGATAGTCTTGTCATTATTCATCTTTGTTTTTCATGTCAATAACCACACATTTAAAGTAGGTATTAAGCGTAACCATCGTCCACACCGGTGTGGAAAGTTACATTGATATTCTAACTTAACATTATCCCCGTTCCATTTATGATTTTTCTTGTTAATCGAATCGTTTGAACGTCTATTGTTTTTTATAGTAGCTATAATTAATTGGCGAGCGAAACAAGTCAATTATGTATTTTAGCTATATAAATTTTTTATACAATTTGTTTAATTAATATTATACAATCCATATATGCTGTTTCTGTACTTAAATTTCCGTTTTCAACATGTACACGTAATAAAATTAAAATATTCGAAGGATTTGGTCAATCATGGAATAAACGTTTTATAATTTGTTGTATCAATGACTGTTTGCCATCTTCGTTAAATTCAAAATAGAAGATTAAATTTCTTAAATATAACAATTATTTGTATATTTGTCATACCCGAGTCATTTTTTGTCGGTTTCGTATTATTATTTTTCATTTTGTCAGTTTTGTATACTAAGTGTGCGTAGATCGCACGCGAGCAAAATATACGAAAGCCAACTAATCGAATGTTCAGTCCAGGTGCGATTCATAAGAACCGTGACCTCCTGAATAGGATTATTGATAGCGGCTATGGCATGGTACTTGGTGACTTCAACGACAGAACTGGTCGTTGGATTAATGCAGTACTCCGCAGATCCAGAAACGATATCTTATTCACAAACCACCGTCCCCCACCTTTCATTGCACATCAACGAACTCACTCCTCGACTTATTACTGCTCCAGGAGAGGTGATTGTTAAACCCCCACTGTACGGCACAGTCGCGACAACATCTGTTTACCTCTAATCACTTGATTCGTTGGTAAATAGAAGAGGATACGCTGCTTTGAAGGAGATTCCACTTTGATCCTATCAGAGTGGCTTTCTTTCAGACAGCTATCCAACGCTTCCCCCGAATTGGTAATGAGCGTTTAACTGAATTTAATTATTACCTCTCTTCGCAAGCCACCGCGTTGCTTTGGACAACCTATATGGGCCGTTTCTACAGTCCCACTCTGACAAAATTCAAGACCTCTGCTTATATGCTGGGTCTTTCTAATCTTTGTTTCTGCCAGACAAGTTATTTCGAAAGAATATTGGAGCACTAGATATAGGTTCCAACTGGGTAAGAATATGGCAAGCATTGCTTCTCTTAATCCAGCCCAGTCTTCCTTCTGGAAGATATTCAAGAAGGAAAAGTTTGTCTGTTGGAAGGATATGGCATTGGGTTGGATTGGTAAAATAGGTCTTAATGATGTTTTGGAGGAGTCACTAGCCCTCCATAATTATGGAGCCACTCAATCACTTCAACCAATCCGCCTTGGGGAGACTTTAGGAGTAGATATCTATCTGTCACAGATATTGTTAACTCCTGGGAGCCTCTTCCGGGCACCTCCAAATCCGTCGCTTCACTCTCTTCTTGTGTTTGTCAGCTTTTGACAGCCGAACAAAGAAGAGAAGTGACCGACACAATGCTATTAGCCTTTCCATCCGATGTGGCTGGCATCAACATTAGTAGACGTATATTTTTCCCTAAAAAATCCGGTATTATGTTCTAAAGACTTGCGGCCCATATCAATTCAAAATTCCCTCGTATCGATCTACGAAAAAGCGCTTGCGCGTAGAATCCGCGATCATATGAGTAGGCGTAATTTAATCCCATCAGGTTTCCATGGGTTCGTCAAAGGTCGCTTGGTCCATTCAGCAGTAGGTGAAGTGCATCAGTTTTGTCAGGAGAATAGTCATCAACTTGCTGTGGCTATTTTCCTTGATTTTTCTGTTGAATTTGACCGCATCTCGATTACCTTTGTTATCTCTTCTCTCAGGTCCCTCGGGTTGCCTGCGAGAATTATTAACAGGGTGGAGATATTGCTGTACACCAAGCGATTCTTTTATGAAGACGACGCTGGTGCGCGTCAGTTCTATCCTATTATGGGTGTGCTCTAAAGATCTCGTCTTTCTTCGATTTTATATCTTGGTGTCTCTATTAATCTCTTTAAAATATTTAAACGCGAATAACGTCTAGTGGTATACACTGATGATACTACAGCCCTGTTCTCTGGACACAGGTGCAAAGGCGTAGTCTCGGACATTAGCCGTTTCTTTTTAAGATTAAAAGACCAGTTACCGAATCCAACCTTATTTTAAACTCCGCGAAATCACAGGTGGTTGTCTTTCATGACGCCCCTGCAACAAAGCAAAAACTTAAGAGATTAGCACTATCTGCACTCTCCTTCATTTTGAGTAATCAACCACTCCCTGTCTTCAAGAGTCGAGTAAAATACCTAAGGTCACCGTTACGGTGAAACCCAGGCTTAGGTTTCTTAGCCTGGGGTTCAGACAAAGGCTAAGGTTTCTTAATCTGCTCATCTCTTGTTTACCCAGCATAGTCCGCCTCGATTGGACTCTTGGGGGGTGTGAAAGACCCCGGGTGGTTCACTCGAAGTGCGGCGTATTGGATTTGCTGTGGAGCTCAGTTCCTACCGGACCTAAGGCCGTGAATGAGGAGGCTGTAACAGATGTAAGAATAAAGAAGTTCATGTCATTTGGTGTGTTCTTTCTTTAGCTGAACTTATTACCTTGTATTATTTTGTTTAAGAAAATCTATTATTATTCGATTTCTCATGGTACTTATTTAAGTTAAACAGGTTGAAACACCCTATTTATATTTTTTTATTTAATAATTTTATTCAAAATATTTACATCTCATACGGTTCCCGCAAATATGCCATTAAAAGAACAAATTCATTTAATGATAAGGAAATTAATTTAATCCTCCTCCGCTGGTGGCAATCCCATGCTCCCTTCGGGTGATTTTGCTGCCCGAATTGTCATTGAAGCTGTCTTTGCAAGATAAAATTGTAAGAATAATAATTGTGAACAAGTTTCTTCTTTCTGAATCTAATTAGATTGGAAACGATGAATTAATGAAAATAAAGAAGAAAAAAGCTATAATTGATTAAACTAATTGCAAGCTTAAACACACACAAGCGTTCATAAGCAAGACCCGCAACATCAGCAGAAGCAGAGAGCAATCGATAATATAAAGAACTGCAAAGTCGAAACGTCTTCTCAGCAATACGAAATGTCTCGATAAATACTTAGTGATATATATACATTTAATTGATCAAACAAAACAAAATCGTACCGTCTCACAATTTGGCACAATTCATTATGCCACGCGGCAAGCCTTCTTCCACTATCAAATACTGTGCCTGCAACGGTCCCAACCCTAAGTGCAAGGGATGCAGATGTGCAAAAGCGGACTCTCTATGTACAACATGTGCCGCCCCTGGATGTGTTCGTAGAAGCATCATCGTTGATTCTATCTCGGTAATCAATGATCCGAATTCGGTCGCCTCCTGTCCTACTGTCTTTATCAGGACTCCGGAATACCTGGCAGGGAATCATCCCGTCGGATTTGTCGCGCTCGATGATACTTTCCGAGTTAATGGTGCAGCTCTTTATTATCAATCAGTCATACAATGGAGACCTAATCTCGTCGTACTTCCTCGATGTTCAGCCAGCAACACCATTGTTGAAATCATCGCAACATTTTACAGGTCCGCCGTGGTGCTGGATGACCGAGAGTTCCGAAATGCGTTGAAAACCGCTGTGGTATTTTTGCAATGCGTTTTGCAATCTTTCAATTTGAGCAGGATATCAGACATACGAAGAGCCATGAAACGGTGACTTGCTCTTTGGAATCAGGAAAAGTTCTTTGAACTTTTTGACGAAGCTAGCTATTTGCAACAGCAACTTAATCGTAATGTTCAGTCTGGACAGCAGGACTGGTTAAAACCATACTGCAAACTCATGACTAAGGGTAAGTTACGTACAGCAACAGCTGTACGTAACTTACCCCCACGTCCCCCACGTGTGGTTAAGTGGATAACTTAACCCCACGTCCCGTCCTTCCGGTTTTGTTTCTCAATAACTTGCATCCATCAATCAAAATCACCTCCACCAACGTCCACTATCCTTCCACTCATAACCTTTCCTCACATCGCTTGCCACCCTCTTTATTATCATTATCCTCTATGTCTCCCGTCGTCAAACCAAATCCCTCCAAATCATCAACTGCCAGCTCTTATAT
The DNA here is from genome assembly GCA_012934845.2 of Pomphorhynchus laevis. Classification (NCBI taxonomy): domain Eukaryota; kingdom Metazoa; phylum Acanthocephala; class Palaeacanthocephala; order Echinorhynchida; family Pomphorhynchidae; genus Pomphorhynchus; species Pomphorhynchus laevis. The sequence goes on from WNNJ02002804.1 coordinate 53,646, forward strand.
CGTGATCACACCTACTCACGTCAGTCGTCCTCCTTTACGGAAGCGCTTTGCTTCTCGCGATCGTTGTGTCATTGTCACTAATATCACGCCTTCTAACTCCTTATCTCCACAAGCACGTCTGGACCACGATGTTTCCGCCTTCAGATCCATCCTCTCGTCTATTGTTCCTTCGGATAAACCATCCTTTTTCAAGGACATTTCTCCTGTCGCATTCATCCGTCTAAACAAATCTTCTCAATCTAATCCTTCCCAGCCCCTCTCCTAAAAATTGTTTTCAAGCATCGCTCTCACGCGTCTTCTGTCCTCTCTCAACGATTCAAACTTATGTCATCTTCAACCACTCGAATTTTCCCCGATCGTGCCCCTTCTGAAATCGCTTAAATCTCTTCAGCCCGCATCGAAAAACGCCGTCGCGAGGAAAACGGCGAAACATCACTCTTTATCCGAAACATAGACGGAAATTTTCAAGTTGTCCACACCCGTCCAAAAATTCGATGGCGCTCCATCTCTCGTATGTGCCTTCTCCACTAGACACTTTCGCCACAGCACACGGTTTCCGCCTCGGTCATCTCAACACTAGATCTATTCTCAATAAATCCGATCTTATCCTCAACTTATTCATCAAGCAATCCATCGATCTCTTCTGCCTCACCGACCCTCAGCCCTTCTAAATTCTCTAATCATGGCGGCATCGTCGCATTCGCGCGTCACCTCGCGTCTCTTCGCAAAATCAATCCCCCTTTTCAGTCCTTGCTCCTTTGAATTGTTCACTTGTCGTTATTTTAACCCGATCACTCTAGATCTCGCCATAGTATACCGTCCTGGTTCATCAGCTCCTACAGCCTTATTTTTTAACGAACTTGCTGACCTCCTTTCTCATTGTTCTTTGTCCTCAATCACTTCACTCGTCCTAAACGACTTCAATATCACCCTAAACCTCCCCTCTTCCACGGATTCCATCCGGTTCATCAACATTATATCCAACTACAATTACAAACTAATCTCCACTACCCCCACACATATACTTGGTGGGGCACTCGACATCATCGCTGTCCCCGATCATTTTGCTGCCTACACCTCACTGTCCATCTCTGATCCTGGTCTATCCGATCACTTTCTTATCACCCTTGATCTCACTCGCAACCACACCCCTCCTCACACACCTACAATCCTACGTCGCCCTTGGAGAAATCTTGACCTCTCCCTTCTCCGTTCTGTCAAACTTAAATCGTCTCTATCTTCTCCTACAATAACATCATCATCTAATCACGATGTCGTCTTTCTTTTCGACTCTGAACTCACATCCACTCTCGATCTTCTCTTGCCCTTCAAGTCTTATCCACACCGTCGTTTGCACCGGGCCCCATGATTTGACATCCAATGCCTACTCTCAAAGCGTCGACTCCGCCATGCTTTTCGAGTATATCACCGCTTTCTCAGACGTGATTTCCGCTCGATCACTCCGTCTTTCCGTGATTCCTATCTTGCTCTTCGCCGGTCTCATCTCAACCTACTACGTACCAAATGCAACTCCTTCTGGCAGCATAAAATCATCACTTCATTCAACTCTAAGACTCTCTGGTATACTTTTAACTCAATCCTTGCTCGCTCCTCTTCGCCGTGCAACATAAATGCATTGATTATTCGTCATTTCTCTAGACTAAAGTATCCATGTTGCTCTCTCACAGCTCGGTATCCATCCTATCCCACTCTACCCAGTCTACTCTCATCCTTCCGGAACTCTTTAATCTTTTCCCTGTCTCACTTACAGAAGTATCATCTGTCCTCATGTCCTTGCCCAACAAAACATTACCTGCCGATTATCCTGCCTACTCACATATTAAAATCTATATGCTCATCGATATCCCCTTTACGCACAACCTTGTTTAACTTGTCTATCCCCAGTCGTGTCTTCCCTTCACACAGAAAATCCGCAATCGTTCGTCCCCTCCTTAAGAACAATCGCTCGTCCCCTCCCTCCCTTCTAGCCATCGCCTTATTTCACTACTCCCTACTCTTTCTAAGCTCTTAGAACGCCTCATCTAAATACAAATCAACGCTTATATCTCCTCATCCAATCTGTACCCTCCTTTCCAATCCGCTTTCCGCTCTAATCACTCGACAGAAATCGCATGCATAAAAGTGTACAACGACTTACTCATTTCTCGAGACAAGGCTCTATATAGTGTACTCATCTCCCTCGACCTCTCCTCCGCATTCGACATTGTCGACCACTCCGTCCTCCTTTCTCGCCTTCATTATGATTACGGCTTTTCTTTCTCCTCCGTAGCATGGTTCGCCTCATATCTATCCGACCGTTCCTTTCGCGTCTGTTCTAATTCATCATCCTCCCCTCCCATCCCTATTTTTTGCGGGGTCCCACAAGGTTCAGTCCTAGGTCCCCTGCTATTCTCTCTTTTGCTTGGCGATCTCTCTTCGTTTATCAAACCTTACTCCTTTAACGTCATACAATACGCTGATGACATTCTAATCTATGCTCATGCACCCGCACATCGCATACACGATATCGGAATTTCTGCCTCCAACTGTCTTTCTTCTATCTACAAACGTCTCTCCAATCTCAATCTCGTTCTAAACCCGAAAAGTCCAAAATAATGTGGATCCTCCCCCGTAAACCAAACATATCTCCTCCCACTGTATATTTTGCCTCATCGATCATCCCCATAGTCCACAATTTCACTTTCTTAGGCTTCCATTTCGATGATCACCTTTCCCTTAAACCCTTCGTCCGTGACAAGGTCCGCTCATCTAACTTAATTCTCCGTGTCATCCGCCCTATCAGTCCCCTTATCGACTTCCGTTCTTGTATGTCTCTTCTTTTATCGCTTCTTTTCCCTAAAATCGATTACTGCCTTAGCCTTTTCGCTAATTCTTTAAAATCCATTATCTTACCCCTACAACGAATAATCAACACCGCCGTTCGAGTGCTCTTTCGTCTCCGTCGCTTCGACCACACATCCACATATCTTGCCCAACTCTCCTGGCCCACCATCCACATTCGCATCAAACTCCGCCTTCTTCTCGTTACTTTTCGTCTCATCGCTGTCGGATCCCCATCATTCATCAAACTTCCTTTCTTAGACGGCACTCGTCCTACCTCACTATCGCTGCGTTCCCGTCATACCCTCATACTCCACGTTTCCAATTACTACAACAACTACGGTCTCCGATCTTTCCTCGTCGCCGCCCTCTCTCGCCTGGAATCAACTCCCTCTCGACGTCGGCCGCGCTCTCTCCTTTTTCACATTCAAACACCTCCTCCGTTCACACCTTCTCGACACATGATTCACAGTCTTGTTTTGATGTATCATGTAAACGTGCGCTGGCACGCATTTGCCACGTTAAAATAAATCCTTTTTTAACAGCTGTTCTGGAAGAAGATGTTTTTGCCGGTACACTAAAACATGACTCCTCAATTGTCGGCGTACCAGTCAAGGAAATTTTATTGTCTCTTCATTCTGAGGCGATACAGCCAGCAAGAGAGATACTACTAAATAAGTCAATACTGCGCTCATGTCGGCATCACCACACTAGATTTGCAATTATTGATGAGGATTCAATAGTCAGAGGAACAAAATAACGAAGGGTTCTGCCGGCGCTTCTGGTTTCGACGCGTCAATGTGGCGACAGATGCTGACAGGATGCGGAAACTCAAAAACCTTGGCCAAAGCCTTTGCTGAATTGCTGTCAAATTAGCATCTGAGCCTATTTGTCCTTTATGTCTTGGGACGTTTACGACCAGCAGGTTAGTGGTTCTTGAAAAAAGACTGGTGGTGTCCGACTGATTGGCGTTTGTGATGTTGCAAGGCGCATTGTATCAAAGGTGATATTGCGATTTTTCCGGGACGATTTGCAAGACGTTGCGGGATTCGAGCAATTGGCAGGCTCCCAGAGGAGCGGGATTGAATACGCTACACATTCCTTGCGCAAATGTTTCGAAACAAACCCAGACTATTGTGTCCTTGCTGTTGATGAGTCAAACGCTTTTAAAGTGATTTATCGAAAAGCCGCAGTGGCTAATATGAGATATATAGTACCTGCTTTGTTGATTGTGCTTAGTAATCTATATGCATCACCGGTTCAGCTTACCCTTTGTGTTGATAGTATATATTCGCACGAAAGCTTCACACAAAGAGATCCACTTGCGATGGCCGGCTTTTAAATGGCTTCTCTCCCTTTAATTGAAAACATACGTAAACAGGTTCCTGGTGTTACCCAGTGATGGTACGCAGATGATGGTAATTTTGTTGGGAAATTCGAAGACTTAAGGAAAGTGTGGTCCATTCTCTTAGAGCTTGGTCTTAAGTACGGTTATTAGGTAAACGCATCTAAAACCAAATTGCTAGCGAGAAGAAGCAGCAGAGTTGACATCTCTCTTTTATCCGCTGATGTCGAACTGTCCACATCTGGTATTAATATTCTTGGTGTTCCTATAGGCACCACACAGTACGAATGCAACTGCACGGAATTAGAAGTGGAGCGCTTGTTTAATCTTATTAATCGTCTGGCACGCGTCGGAGAGATAGATCCACACATTGCTTACATTGAACTGGTTCGTTCAGTGCAGTTCAAGTGGACGTATTTCATGCGCTTAGTCAAATGAAGCCTGTCCCACGCAAGCTGTTTGTGCACATCTATCAATTAGAGGTTCGTTCTTGCAGTCATCAGACAAAGAGTGAACGAAGACTATATTAAGATCTTAACTTCTCTAATAAGCAATGATGGACTTAGCATATATAACCCAATGTTCTCTACTCACCTGGAACTCGGTTGTTCTTCAAAAATATGCGATACATATGAAACCGGAGAAACCGGAAACACTTTGCGCTTACTACAAGACCGCGTTATGAATCTGGGTTTTGTAGAACGACGCAAATTGCGTATCGATAGATTTCAGCCAAGCGTGGCTAGACTCGGTCTGGTCACAACCCAAATCATCTCTCATGCCTCTAGGGATGGCGCCTCCTCGTGGTTAAGCGCTCTACCAGTAAGGAGGGAACGCTTCCACCTAAGTCGCAATGAATTAATGGATGCACTCTGCGCCCGTTACGGTTGGACGCCCACCGAATCGAGTAAGAACGTATGCGCTTGCGGAGATAGCGTTAATATCAGCTATGCCCTTTCCTGCAAACGATGAGGGTTGTCTTCAATCCGGCACAATATCGTGCCGGACTTGCTCGTGCAGGAGCTTACAACAATTTGTCACTGTGTTGGGGTTGAACCTGATCACACTGATGTTCCAGCTGAATTTGATTTCGAAACTTAGACGACTACTCGCGACAGAGGTGCACGTTTGGACATTGTAAGTCGGGACTTTAGAGCAATCGATTTGAATGGGCGTTTCTAGACGTCACCATCTTTAATATTCACGCTCAATCGTATCCTTGTGGTGTCTCCGCATCCTGTTTGCCAGCAATGAAGCAAGAAAAAAGGCGAAATACAGTGAACGCATTGCGAGTCTTGAACGAAGCAGATTCGTGCCTCTCGTCTTCACGTCGGGTGGTATGGGCGATGAGATGAGACTATTTCTGAAATCACTAGCTGCGATTAAGGCGCAGCGCTCAATACAGCAATATTCCTTGCTTAATCATGCTGATGATCATGTGCTAAAGCGTATAATAGCGTTTTCTCCATTTTTAAAACACGATATAAATTTTGGCACTGATGAAAAGAAAAATTTCGTTTGCAATTGCTCGATCCTCTTCAGTTTGTCTAAGATCGCCCCGTTCTCGCTGTGTCATGCCTGTAGGGTGTTTTCCTACCAGCACGCATCCAATCACAGAATAATGACAAGATTATAATTGATTACACAAAGGCCCCTTTTAGGAAACCGACTATTGTATCAAATGAATAATAAATTATGCTTAAAAAATTATTATTATTGATTCGAATGTATAATTCAAACGTGGCTCTGTACGAAGATTGGAATTGCGCTCGCAAGGTCGATATCACAATGTTTCCGAGCACCGCGTTCCAAACTCAATACACCGGTACATTCGGTCATAGACATTGAGTTGCAAATCGCACAATGATCATTATTTTCTTTTAAACGTATATTGTGAATACGATATATGTTGATTTCCATTTGCGGGAACTTCAAATGTAAATTTATTCAAATAATAATGTTTTACTTGAAAAAAATATTCGAATGCATAACGATTATTATTCAAATAAATTTTTATCATTTTTTACTTATAGTAAGGAATAAGCATTGTGAGTTTTGCATTGTTAAAAAGGTAAGTGAATATGTAAATGATCAAAATAGTCAAACTAGCTTATAAGTGCTTAATCATGTTGATGATCATGTGCTAAAGCGTATAATAGCGTTTTCTCCATTTTAAAACACGATATAAAAGTTGATTTGTACTTTAACGCTTTTTGATTCCCTTGTCTTAATACTCCAACTGTCACGGCATTCGTTGGTATAGTTGGAATTGTAAATGTGCGTTTTTCAGCCTTTAAATGCTTTTTAATGAAGTTGTTTTTTATTTTAAATTAGTTCTTTTTAATTTATTTTAATGTATTATTTGATGAAATTATAAGTATCGTTTATAACAATTCGTCAGGCGCGGCAATAAAACGCAAATTAAAAATGATTGGTAACAAACATTGAATTTGTCTAATATTTCATTTTTTGTCAATATATTGTAATGGATTCTTCACATTTGAGAATTTTTGACAATGGACTAGAATAGAATATTGCTGCACAATCGATGGCCAATGCTGAAATTATCAATTTGATTAGAGAAGTTTATGAGGTTGGTCACACCAGTCCCTCGAGGTGTGAAGAGTTAAGCCAGATACAAAAATCTGATGAAGCATGGACAGTATGCTCAGAAATATTAAAATATTCAGTTCAGCAAAACCTATCAGTACCTGTTGTGACATTTGCGGCTCTTACATTGAAACGTAAAATTAAAAAGGATCTAAACTCGCTTAGCAAAGAAAACCACGATCCTCTAAAGGAATTGATTATAAAATCGGTAATAACCTATGCAACTTGTAAGCCTATTCGTACACAACTATGTCTTGCTCTTGTCTATCTGGTTATTCAGAGTGATAAGTGGAATGATCCCATAGTGACGATTACAAGTTGCTTACCTGACGGCGATCATAAAGCCATTATTATATTAGAGTATTTTACAATATTAGCAGACGAGTTAACATCTCTCAAAGATGTAAAAATAAAACATATTCGACGGGATCAACTGCGGAGACAGCTCAACGATCTGGCACCGGATGTTAATCAGTTTCTGCTTTCACTGCTATGCCAGCGCCATGAAGATATTAACTTTCTATGCGATATAATTAACTGTTATACAATATGGATAGACGGTCAGCTAATAGACGAGAAACTTCTAATTACATCAGATGGCAATGAAGTCCAATTATTACCGTTTTTGTTTAAGCACCTTCTTGAAGCAGGAGAATGTAGTGAAGACCTTCACGATTCGTGCACAGAATGCATGTGTTCATTATTACAGATTTGTGGAGAAAATCTAGGCGTAAACCGTAACATTCTCGTTAAAGCAAATAACGTTATTGTCAGCAACTTTCCTCGGTTGTTGGGGTCTGTTAATCAGTGGACTCAGGAAGTCACTAAACCAGTTTTCAATCTGCTTAAGATTCTTGTTAGCTTGGGATACAGCTTGCAAAATGTATATAGATTGAACATACCTGACATCGAATTAAACGATACTCGGGTCTTACAGTGCCTTCTTGAATATACAAAGTGCAAACATTATGACGTAAGTTATACTTTTTTATTCTTAAAGAATTTGTAAAAAGCAACAAATTTAACACAAATGCAATGTTTTCAAATCAAGGTTGATTGTAATATTTAAAAAATGACCATTAAGTTTTGATTTTTTAAATTTCGAAAACAATACAGTGTTATTCATCTTATATTATTATTACTGAGTACACTATATAGAGTCTTGTCTCGAGAAATGAGTAATTCGTTGTAAACTTTTATGCAGGCGATTTCTGTGAAGTAATTAGAGCGGAAAGCGGATTGGAAAGGAGGGTACGGATTGGATATGGATAGATAAGCGTTGATCTGTATTAAGATGAGGCGTTCTAAGAGCTTAGAAAGAGTAGGGAGTAGTGAAATGGGGCGATAGCTAGAAGGAAGGGGGAGGTAGAGCGATTGTTTCTTAAGGAGAGGACGAACGATTGCGGATTTCCAGTTTGAAGGGAAGATACGACTGCGGATAAACGAGTTAAACAAGGTGGTGAGGATCCGGGATATTATTACATGCAATACTATAACCATGCAGATGTTTTGTCCGCTCACGGTAAAACCAAGTTAATGTCAGCAAAATCTTAATCCGGATACAGGATATTTAAATTAGAATCTGTGCAAAGCCATGTAATTAGCGTTTTCTTGAAGTGCACTCCTTTTGATATGTTGACGATATTCTCTGGAAGTTTGTTGCAAAGCTTCACCGTTCGATAAGATAGACGATATAGTCTTCCGAGTTTGCCGTGATGCAGGGTCCTCACAGTAATAGAGTGAACTCGTTTAGTAGTTCGCTGGCTTTGCTGAATACAGTTGACCAGGAATCCTTCACGCTCGAATAACATATCCTTTAAACAAAATATCAAGACATACTATAATAGTACGGACTGAAAGAACTCCTATATTGCGCAAGCGGTTCTTATAAGACAATTTCTTGAGGGAATGGCACGATCTCGTCAACCTACGGAGGACATTTTCAAGCTCATTGATCTCACCACGTGTACACGGAAATACCGCAGGGATACAATATTCAATAATAAGACGAATAAGTGAATTGTATAGTATTTTAAGACAGGAAGCCGATGGGTTACAAAAACACCTCCGGACAACATAGCTAAGTTTCCTGGTCGTTTGGATGATTCTGTCCGTGTTTGGACGACTCTTCAATGACTTGTTCTCAAGTATTCCCAAATCTCTCGTGCATTGTACCTGCGTAATTCCCTCGGTACCTAATTTATATCTGAAAGGAAATTTATTGTGTCCAAGTGCATGATCAATGATCATGATCAATGATCAATGATCAACATTGATCATATGATCAATGTTGCATTAAATATAGTCATTGTTGCAATCATTATTATCAAACCGGCGGGCAAATGTCACCGATAATTTGGTGACAGATAAAAATGAGTTGACTCACAAAAAAAAGCGCACATAAGATTGATAAATTACATCCGTAGATTTGCTTATAAAAGAAAGTCAACCTCGTAATTATAAAGTAAGGATCCGCATTATCAACGCCATAAATAACACATGCGATAGACATTTCGTTATATTGATATATAATGAAATATATCAATATGTGAAATGATATATGAAATTCATTTTGCATTCAATATAGTCACTGTTGTATTGATTGTCAAAAAATAAAAATTAAACAAATAAAGAATAACTCTTTCATTTACCTTTTAGCCGTCAGTATGCTCCTTTTTTATATGACATGTTCAAATTTCTCAACATATTACCATAATATCCACTAGTCTTGTGGGATTATTTCATATAAGACATCGTTAATGTATTTTTTAAGTTGTACTTATGATTTGCACCTATTTATGTTTACCAAACGTTTTCATTTACTAAAATAAGTTCTTAATTGGATTGAGAAATGGACAGTATGGATGGAGATAGTTGGTAATGAATTTAAAGAAATCTAAACCGCGATAATAATGAAACTTAGCTATATCAAGAATGATAACAGGATATCTGATTCCGGTTTCATCACACGCAACTTTAAATTCATTCAAACAAGTCTAAAAAATATCCCATGTAGCACCTTTATCATGCACTTTGTGATAGAGAAGCTTATCCTTAGACATTATCGCAACAACAGAAATATTTCTGCTCCTTGCTAATAAAACTGTTGTTGTTGCTCTTGTTCTTACTCACGCTCTTCCTGTTTTAAGCCGTAATGACACTTTAAAATCAACTTCATTAATAAAAATGAATGATTCAGAAGGGAAATCTTGTCCTAATCTGACAGAAATTTTTGAGCGTACTCTAGCCGCCAATCAATTGTACGCTCGATATTACGTGCTACATGAACCGGAAGTACATCTTTTACATTGTAGTGAAAATTGCGACCTACCAACCAAAGATATTGAAACTGTGATGTTAAATTCGTTTATAACTCGGGTCGCGATATCGGTAAGAGAAAGTAAATAATTATAACCAATCCGATTATATGGTTTCCTTGAGATTCAGATAGCTTTGATGGTCGTTTTCCACCTCTTGACTTTGCTTGTTCCTGACTATTTTTTTCAGAAATTTAAATACATTTGATACTATAGTTCTGGGCAAACCAAACAAGTGTGAGATCGATGTAACATTACTACCATAGATTACTTACAATAGATCTTTTTTAATATTTTTCAAATGGTTACAAAATAATATTTAAGAATTGTGATCTTCAAAGTTTAATAGCCTGAGCTCACATGTATGATTATTGTAATTAATATAATAAAAAATATTCTAATTAATCTAAGAATATAAATTTTAATGTAATTAAAATAAAAATTAGCAATATATCTTAATGAAAAGCACTCTCTGGAAGAATTACAAGTAACTTATAATTTAAAATCTAAAATATAAGTATTTTATCGTATAAAATCTCAAGATCTATAACTAAATTTATAACCTATAATTAAATATAAAAATTAATTATTTAAATAAATTATTTGAAATCTAAAATATACGTATTTTATCGTATAAAATCTAAAGTAATCTATAATTAAATTTATAATCTATAATTAAATATAAAAATTAATTATTTAATTTACAATCAATCCAGTAATATAGAATCAGAAATTTTAAACTTAAGTTTGAATTTGATTGAAAACGTTTTTTTGGAATGGTGTTTAAATATATAATAGAAGTTTCATTTCATAATGTCTTTGTGATGAATAACAATTACAGTTAATCGATTTGTATAAATAATAGGATTTTTAACAGTTTTGCTGATAAAAAATAAATGAATAAACAAAATTATTATAATAAATACATAAACTGAATTATTAAGATTTTAAATAATTATTGGAGCTGGGTCAAAGGAAAGAAATTATTTTTGATATTTCGCTAACTAATGTTAGCATCTTCAGAAAATTAATTCAGAAAAAATAACTTATACGTTGTACAAGGGAATTATTTTAATTATTTATTTTTTAGCCTGAGCTCACATGTATGATTATTGTAATTAATATAATAAAACATATTCTAATTAATCTAAGAATATAAATTTAAATGTAATTAAAATAAAAATTAGCAATATATCTTAATGAAAAGCACTCTCTGGAAGAATTACAAGTAACTTATAATTTAAAATCTAAAATATAAGTATTTTATCGTATAAAATCTCAAGATCTATAACTAAATTTATAATCTATAATTAAACATAAAAATAAATTTAAATGTAATTAAAATAAAAATTAAATCAGCTAACTGAGTCTACGTATTTATTATTTATTATTTAATATTTTTAATAGATAAATAATATGAAATACATAGACTCAGTTAGCTGATCTAACTATACACAATTGAAAACTCTAATTTACTCAAATACTAAAATAAACTGGCAACTATTTTTTTAAATCAGCTATCTGAGTCTACGTATTTAATATAATTATAAAATAAACAAAACATAATAATGCTAAATCAAAATTTAATAATTAAACATTAAAATTAATAATTGTACTATACTATATATTATTTATTTATAATATTTTATCTACAATATTATTTATTTTTGAAAAAAATTATAAAATTTTTTATAACCTTTATAGCCCTTGAATAGATTGATAATAAAATTCTCAATATTATAAACTATCAGATCAGGTATCTGAGTCTACGAATATTATATTATTTGATAATAAATACTAAACAAAATTAAATTAAATAATAAATTTTTATTATTTAATTTTATTAAATAATAAAATTAATAATTGTTTTTAGATTTTCTATAATTTAAATCAAGTTAAAATAAAAAATTGAAATTTAAAATCAAAATCATTTTTATGAATTGACTAATAAATAACAGACGTTGTATCAGAATAAGAATTAGAGGTCATCATGAGGAACTGCTATGCTATCAGGTTTCGGCCCCTAACTCCTCTACCCAACATAGCAGCGGGGCCAAATACATGCTAATGATGTATTTCCTCTGAAATAACTATCTAGTATCTTATTCTAATGCAAAGTATATTATTTATTATCCATCCATAAAAATTTGCCACTTAAGAGTTTAAATTTATTCTTTATATTATTGTGTTGATTTATATATTTTACTATTTTCTGCTTGATGTTATTTTTATAGTAACCTAGTTTAAAATATGTATCTATTAAATTATTTAAATGATTTTGAAGAAAGCCAATATCATTACATATTGTTGCAATTCTTAAAATTTCATTATTTAATGTATTATATTTTATATTATATGGTATGCATGAATGCTCATGCAAAAATATGTTTCTTGTAAATTTAAATATGTCATCTTTACGATATAAATTAATAGTAGTTTTAGTTAATGTTAATTTAATGTTCGTATCTAGATATACACCTTCTTTATCATTAATATTGGTTTTGTCAAGAATAAGGCTTTCTGGATAAATGTGCTCACTAATTGAATAAAAATTATTAGAATTAAATACACATATATCATCAATGTATCGAAACATATATTTCATATATTTATATTGTTTAGATTTAGTTTTTACACAGTTATGAACAAATTCATATTCTATAAAGCTTAAAAACAAATCAGCTATAATTAGGCTACTATTACCACCCATTTGAACACCTTATACTTGTCTAAATATAGATGTCCCTACTTTTAAATAATTTTGATTTATCAAAATATTTAAGGATTCTATTAATTCAATTTTACCCATATATTTATATTTATTTGTTGTTTAATTTTTGTTAGATAGGCGTTATAATTATTATAACATATATATGTATATCTTTTTCCGAATATAAGATTAATTAATTTTACTAACGCTTCTTTAATATCTACTAAACCTAGATTTGTATAAAGAGTACTAAAATCATTTGTATTTATATTTTGAAAATTTATTCCTTTTGTCTGTTCTAAAAATTCTTTTGTAGAATTAATACTGAAATAGTGTTTTATACCAGTATTAATTTCGATTACCTTGCAATATTTTTTAAAGTGTGCTTTAATTACTTTAAGTATTTTATTCATATAGACAGAAAGTGGTTTTAATGTACATTTAAACGCACTACATATGAACCTAGGTTTTATTGGATTTTTATGTAATTTTGGATTCCAATATAATATAGGTATAGTTTTATAATAAACTATAGGTATAGTTTATTATACCTATACCTATAGGTATATATATACCTATATTATATATACGGTATATATAGGTATATATACATATATATTTATATATAGGTATATATA